>JAJIYU010005911.1:0-21554 GCA_030144865.1 Tinospora cordifolia | reverse complement strand
AATAAAAATGTAGTATACGTGTATTTATTTAAAATAAATGAAACATTATATAAATATCAATTTATAATTACATAAATGATTATCTGAAAATGAAATATGAAATAAATAAAATATATGAAAATGAAAAATGTAGATTATTTAATTACTGGCATTAAAGATATTAAAGAAATAGAAAAATATCTAATAAATATAATATTAAATAATTAGAAAGGAGAAAATATTAGTAAGTCCATAAAATAGAATGATTTGTGCAATAAAAACCAAGTTTTTATCAATTAGAAAGTGTCTAATTAGCAAAATTCGGATAATAACATTATTAGAAAGCAAATTGGTAATTAGAAACTGCATCCTACAGTCCAAAACCATCTGCATAATCCAATGAATAAAATTGAAGCCCAAAACAACACCTAGGAGCACCTGATCAGTGTAATCCAACGGCCCAGATTCGATCAACCTCACCTGACGATTCAAATTCGATTCTTTGATCGCAAATGACACTGCACTCAAGGATAATCATGCGGCCTAAATCGGTGTTCGTGTTCTGATGATCATCTGCGCTGTGTTCGAGATCCATCCAACGGTAAAGATCAAAGCCGGGTTGATAATCGCGAATGGTGCTGCACTCGAAGACGATTGAAGGGCTCAGATTGGATTCGTTTTCGGTTGATCACGAACGGTACTGCGCTTGAGGACGATCGGAGGGATCCGATTTGATTCACTTTCGGTCGATCGCGAACGGTGCTGCGCTCGAGGTTCATCTGACGGTGAAGATCTTAGACGCTTTGATGATTGTGTTGCGTTTGAGGAAATCTAGCGGTCTAGATCAGATCATCTGCGTTGACGCATTCGAAGAAGATCCGACAACCCACGGCGAGTTCATTAATCTTGATCGCGATCTGTTGTTGCGATCGAGGATCATCAACGGCCCACGTTTCATGCTCCAAATAGTAACCGATTAAATCCGAAAAAAATTCGATTAAATACGAAAAAAATCCAAAAAAATCTAAAAACATTCCAAAAAATCCAAAAAATGTGTTTCTAAATTTTCCAAACACACTTGCTATTTTTCTATGCTTGGGGGGCACGAAAATTTGAATAATTAGTAAGTTTCCTACAAGGAAAACACCAAAAAGTTACCAATCTATGCCATTTTGAACTCTATATAAAAGACCCCTAATGCTCACATTGTGTTCATCCCAAATCAAGAGCATACTAGTCCCCCTTGACTCTCTCTAGCCTTCTTCTTGGCAATCCCCCCAGTTCTTGAGTAATCTTGAACTATCTTGATTGAACTATTCTTGAGTGTTCTTGAGTGTTTGGAAGCCTTGAAGTAACGAAACTCTACCGGATTTCAGAGGTGTGTAGAAGAGACGCATTTAAGGTGGAAGTGACTTTTAACTTCTACTTCTTTATTTTAATTTGAATAAGTCTTGTATGTGTGATAATGTTTTGACGATGATTGATTGAGCATATGTTTTAATATGCATGCTTTATTGATTTGATGTGCCATGAATATACATGTTATGCATGTTTAGAAATTAAGAATATTGATGCATGTTATACATGAATTGTGCCATAAATAATTATTTAATGATTCTTGTTTTGTATATGTTGCATCGATGGTTTAATCTGATATTGTGTGTTTTATCACTAAGAAAAGATTAAATAATGATTCAATCCACGTACCGGCGCGATGATGGACTGTGTAGTGTCATCGTGTGTGTTCCACCTCCCGACCTGGCTTGCCAGTTTACCATTGACTATTTTGAACTGGGTTTCCAAGAGTTATCCCACTTCATAGATATTGGGGTTTGAGTTTTCGTTTGTCATTCTCTCTCCCTACGATGTGGAACACAGAGATTAAACTCTTTCGTTCCGAATGTCAACCATAAACAAAAAATTTGTTTGAATCGCCTAATGTACACAAATGTTTGATATGCTTGGTTTGTTTGAATTGAAATAATGATTTAGATGTTTAGAAAGATCCACTGGACTATGTGCTCACCCCCTTCCTTCTATTTTTCAAGTAATTGATTCACATGAAGACCATGAAAATTAGTTAGGACTTTTTTTTAAATGTTTTTAAATTTCTATGTAAGGGCACGTTGCCCAAGTTTTGAATCTTCCGCTTTAATAATTTTCTTCAAGTTCAAATTATGTACTCAATATTATTTAATTAATTGAGTTTATGAATTTCAGTTATTTGTTGTATTATTGCCTTATTAAATTTTTAAATTTAAGTTATGTATTGTTAAATACAATCAAGGCATGAAATAATTAAAATAGAAAGAAAGTCAAGTGTGTGTCACTTGTAAAGTAACACCGGCCCGGCCCGCCGTTTGGTTTAATCCACCGTCAAGAGAATGGTGGTCATGTCCAATGCTTAAAGATACGGGGTTGGGGTGTTACAAAGGTGGTATCAGAGCTCAGTTAGTAGATATACTGGGCAAGAATTAGAAAGTTACTCTGATACCAAAGGTGGTATCAGAGCTCAGTTAGTAGATGTACTAGGCAAGAATTAGAAAGTCAATCATTAGTTGTTTGACGAGAATTAGAAACTCAAATTAGGGCTTCACATTGAATAAAAATTTTAGTGCCCTAACTTCTATTTTTGAAAACTGCTTTAGAAAGTGTTTTCGAAAAGGAAAAATATTTTGAAATGTTTTGTTTGGATACAAAGACTACAAGTTGAGCTGATAGTGGGTAAGCCTTGTCCCGAGTAAAGCTAAACATTGAAAGGGAGGTGGGTTATTCTGCCCTAGAAAGCGCGGTTGCTAAGCAGATTTCGGTCTCGCCGCCCGATCTGGAGGTTGTCCCACCAGCTTATATGATAGTCAGAGTTGAAGAACACTCTAATTTTCTATAAAAGAAAACTAAAAAGTGGAAAAGTAGGGAAAGAAAGTGAATAGAAGTCGAAAAGATGCCCAATATCATATCTTGACTAGACAGAGGTTATGAGTCAGCCAGATTGAACCCTAGGTCCAGAAAAAGACCCTAGGTAGGAACGTGGTGTAGCCATGGGTCGCACAGTGGATCAAAAGCATAAATCTCTAGGGCATAGGCTAGAGACGAAAACTTGTGTGAAAACAGAAAATTGTTTGATCAGCACATGAGACCAGGAAGCTTTTGTATCTTTCGGTTTCTATGTAGTATGGGATGCATAGGAATTCGGGGGTATTGACGAAGCCTGGACTTGGAGAATGATGGACCATGTGTGGTGAATGATCGGTAACTCTGGCAGAACGGGTTTCTCTATGCTCGCTGGTATGGGACAGTGGAGAATAGTGGGTTCGAAAACCTTAGTTATTGAGACATTTGCAAAATTGTTTGGGTGCGGCTCTATTCTGAGTGAAAGCCTAAGTGGAAGGGGTAGAGTGGTATGGGACACTTGAACTTGAAAGCTTGGGTGGAAGCTTGGGTGGAAGCTTGGGACCTTGCTGTGCTAGCATGATTGTATGATTGTGATATGCATGCTATAATGTTTATTTGCTTTAAGACCAAATCTTGTATCCGAAAAGAACCTAGAAGAAAAACCTTTAGGCCACTAAACAAATCGAGAACCTAGAGACATGAATCTAGAGTCATGATATTATGAACAAAACGAAAACTTGAGCAAACGAATACAGCATACCATGTGGAAAAGATGACCATTTCTCAAGTTTGGAAAAACACTTAGTATCCCAAAGATAAGAAAAGATGGGTGAGTACCCTAAATGAATGTCTCATTTGAAACCGCTATGATAGGATACTAAAGTGGCTTTGGCTTGTAGATAATGGAAGGAATCCAAGAAAATACCAATACACCTGATCAAAGTAACAAAGGGGCAGACGTTGCAGCAGCTTCCGTCCTATCACCAGAGATAATGGCAGAAATCACTCGACAGGTGGTCGAGCAAGTGATGAGGACTCTACAGTCACAGCCTGAGGTTCAGAATGAACTAAGAATGGGAATCAATGAGCTAGTCATTCCTCTAAGACTAACCATGCCCAAAGGAACGACAGTTGAGATTAATTCAATCAAAAAGGATATCTACTTCAAACGATCGGTAAGGAATAAAAATAAGAAACCACAAAATGATCAAAAGATGGGAAAGGAAGGCAAGAAATAGAAACAAACTCACCAAATCGAAAAAGAACCAAAGAAGCAGGCTAAGAGACAAGGGTTGTGCTATGTGTGCAAACAAAGGGGTCATTTTGCCAGAAATTGCCCAACTGCACCTGTTCGGGCTCCTCAGCCTCAAGACAATAAGGGTTATGGTGAGAACCAAGCTAAAATGTTGGCTCAGGAAGATCAAGACCCTCAGTAGAAACCCTCATAGTCCAATGTTAGGACAAATGAACTAATTTGGAATATGAGTAGTAGTAGGAAGACCTTTAGTTTAAGATTGTTATATGTTAGCATTTATGAATTTTGAGTTGAAATAAGGTTTTGTACCAATTATCTTTATCAATGAAATTTTTCCTTAAGAACTCTTATCATTACATTTTGAACATCCAAAAATGGAAAGTATGGGAATAGAAAGTGTGAGTAGTAACCCTAGAACCTGTTGTATGGCAAGAAGTGACAAAGAAACTTTTACCCTCAGATAAATTGAGAACTTAGGGCTAGGTATGACCCTAAATGAAAGACAAACCTATCTCTATAGCAAGTCCTGCATTTGGACCTGTTGCATCGAATCAGGGATGAACAAAAGGCAAGACAAATGACTTACAAGCTTACTAGAGGAAATTGAA
Source organism: Tinospora cordifolia (assembly GCA_030144865.1). Classification (NCBI taxonomy): domain Eukaryota; kingdom Viridiplantae; phylum Streptophyta; class Magnoliopsida; order Ranunculales; family Menispermaceae; genus Tinospora; species Tinospora cordifolia. The sequence continues at coordinate 16,820 of JAJIYU010005911.1, read as the reverse complement.
TAGGATAGTCATACTAACTTTAAGTTAGATGCTGAGAATACCCTAAGATTCGGAAGGATCTATATACCTTAGAATGGATAAAGTAAGCAGATCACCCAATAGTGAAGCATAAGTATTCCCTACCAAATTAACCCATTCGATCATTTGGAGAAGTCACCATTACTTAATAATCGATCTAAGGTTAGAAAATTAATAGATGAGAATCAGGGAGTCTGTTATGTATGAAACGACCTATAGGAATACAATGAATCAAATGGTTAGACATTGTTTTGATCAGGAGATGCAACTTATAAAACACGGTCTTGCTGAATTTAGCAAATGATAGCCAAATTCCTTAACCATATAGCTTCGAAATCACCAGAGGTTGTTACTAAGATAGTTATAAAGACTCAAGCCCTTAGGCTTATCAAATTAGTCAAAAGCAACCCATTTACCAGAAATACCTAATGAAATGACGCACGAATAAATGTATAAAAATTACGAGGACGAAATTCTTTTAAGGAGGGTAGGTTGTAATAACCCAAAATTTTGTCAAATAATTAAAGATAAATAAGTTTAAGGAAATTAAATGAAATAAGTCCAGTGAAAATAATTTTGAAGATTTTAAGACATCTTTGGGTGCAAATTATGGGTTAGAAAATAAAAAATAATATAAAATATTTAGATGTAAAATAAAATAGGCAAATAAAACTTTAATTGGATATCTAAATGAAAATGTCAAATTAAAAGAGTTGCTTAAGAAATAAAGAATAGAAAAAAAAAAGAAAGAAATAAAGTATATATATATACACACATATATATAGGTTAATGTGTATGTTAGCATAATAAATGTTAATACTACATATTATAGGAATATGTATATAAAAAAATTTACATAATTAAATAAAAACGTAGTATACATATATTTATTTAAAATAAATGAAACATTATACAAATATCAATTTATAATTACATAAATGATTATCTGAAAATGAAATATGAAATAAATAAAAATATATGGAAATGAAAAATGTAGATTATTTAATTATTGGCATTGAAGATATTAAAGAAATAGAAAAATATCTAATAAATACAATATTAAATAATTAGAAAGGGAAAAATATTAGTAAGTCCATAAAATAGAATGATTTGTGCAAATAAAACCAAGTTTTCATCAATTAGAAAGTGTCTAATTAGCAAAATTCGGATAAGAACATTATTAGAAAGCAAATTGGTAATTAGAAATTGCATCCAACGGTCCAAAACCAATTTGCATGATCCAACGAATGAAATCGAAGCCCAAAACAATGCCCAGGAGCACCGGATCAGCGTAATCCAATGGCCCAAATTCGATCAGCCTCATCTAACGGTTCTAATTCGATTCGTTGATTGCCAATGACACAACACTCGAGGATAATCATGCGGCCTAGATCGGTGTTCGTGTTCTAATGATCATCTGTGCTGTGTTCGAGATCCATCCAACGGTGAACATCAAAGCCGCGTGGATAATCGCGAATGGTGCTGCATTCGAGGACGATCAGAGGGCTCTGATTGGATTCATTTTTGGTCGATCGCAAACGGTGCTGCACTCAAGGTTCATCTAACGGTGAAGATCTTAGACGCTTTGATGATCATGCTGTGTTCGAGGAAATCTAGCAGTCTAGATCAGATCATCTACGTTGACGCGTTCGAAGAAGATCCGACAACCCACGACAAGTTCGTTAATCTTGATCGCGATCTGTTGTTGCGATCGAGGATCATCAATGGACCACGTTTCATGCTCCGAATAATAACCGATTAAATCCAATTAAATCCAAAAAAATTTGAAAAAAATTCGAAAATTGTGTTTTTAAATTTTCCAAACACACTTGCTATTTTTCTATGCTTGGGGGGCACAAAAATTTTAATAATTAGCAAGTTTCCTACAAGGAGAACACCAAAAAGTTACCAATCTATGCCATCTTGAACTCTATATAAAGGACCCCTAATGCTCACATTTTGTTCATCCCAAATCAAGAGCATACTAGTCCCTCTTGACTCTCTCTAGCCTTCTTCTTGGCAATCCCCCCAGTTCTTGAGTAATCTTTAACTATTCTTGATTGAATTATTCTTGAGTGTTCTTGAGTGTTCTTGAGTGTTTGGAAGCCTTGAAGTAACAAAACTTTGCCGGATTTTAGAGGTGTGCAGAAGAGACGCATTTAAGGTGGAAGTGACTTCAACTCCTACTTCTTTATTTTAATTTGAATAAGTTTTTCATGTGTGATAATGTTTTGAAGATAATTGATTGAGCATATGTTTTAATATGCATGCTTTATTTATTTGATGTGCCATGATTATACGTGTTATGCATGTTTAGAAATTAAGAATATTGATGCATGTTATACTTGAATTATGCCACGAATAATTTTTTGATGATTCATGTTTTGTATATGTTGTATCAATTGTTTAATCCGATATTGTGTGTTTTATCACTAAGAAAAGATTAAATAATGATTCAATCCACGTACTAGCACGATGATGGACTGCGTAGTGTCATCGTGTGTGTTCCACCCCCCCAACCCGGCTTGTTGGTTTACCATTGACGATTTTGAACTGGGTTTCCAAGAGTGATCCCACTTCATAGATATTGGGGTTTGAGTTTTCGTTTGTCATTCTCTCTCCCTACAATGTGGAACACAGAGATTAAACTCTTTCGGTCCGAATGTCAACCATAAACAAGAAATTTGTTTGAATCGCCTAATGTACAAAAGTGTTTGATATGCTTGGTTTGTTTGAATTGAAAAAATGATTTAGATGTTTAGAAAGATCTTCCAGGTTATGTGTTCATCCCCTTCCTTCTATTTTTGAGGTAATTGATTTACATGAAGACCATAAAAATTAGTTAGAATTCTTTTATTTAAAATGTTTTTAAATTTCTATGTAAAGGCATGTTGCCCAAGTTTTGAATCTTCCGCTGTAATAATTTTCTTCAAGTTCAAATTATGTACTCAATATTATTTAATTAATTGAGTTTATGAATTTTAATTATTTCTTGTATTATTGCCTTATTAAATTTTTAAATTTAAGTTATGTACTGTTAAATAGGATCAAGGCATGGGATAATTGAAATAGAAAGAAAATCAAGTGTGTGTCACTTGTAAAGTAACACCGGCCTGGCCCGCCGTTTGGTTTAATCAACCGTCAAGAGAATGGTGGTCGTGTCCACTGCTTAAAGATACGGGGGTTGGGGTGTTACATTTAGATATCTAAACTTAATGAAAATCAGAGCAAAAATCTCAAGTAACTATCCAAAACTTAGCTCCAATAGCCATACTCCAACCCAAAATAAAAGTTTCAACAAATAAAACCATCTAATGGGCCACATACCTAATCTAATCCTAGTATTCAATTAAACATTAGTAAATAATCTCAGCCATAAGATTTACAACTGTCTACGTCCTTAAAACAACACTCGTCAGATGAGCTTCTTCAATGATCTCATTTAAAGAGAAAATGTTGGGTGAGCTCAAGAACCCATTGGATCATACACAGTGCATCCATAATATTATTCAAGTCAAAATATCAAATATGCAAATACTTAAAATACATTAGGCATTTCAAGCATTTAGTTGTTCATCAGTTATTAATTTGACCAAAGGGCTTTATCCCAATGTTCTTTCATCCTCATCATATCAAGAAAACAAAGAAAATGCACTATATGTCAAATTCCTAACGGCTATTGGGGCACACCTATTACCGAACCTTTGAACTAGGGTTACACCCATTGCTCCATCACCATAAAACTAGGGATTAACCCATCACTCCATTATCGGTACGTTGTTCAAGTCTTAGTTTAACTTAAATTAAGGTCACACAATCATTCATCTCATAATGTTAAGCATGGAAAGTGTAGAATAATTAATATCATTTAAGTAAATTAGATTTGATAATCATTTCATGATTGTCACATGTATAATTATTCATTTCTCATGTTATGAAAGAACGTAAACAATGAGCATAGATACGACAATCATGTTATACATCACCATACCAATGAAAGGCATCATAATATCAAATCAATGTCTAAATGCACCCTAGCATGCTCTTAAGCATTCATAATAGAGTAAACAAGCATCATGTTTAATATTTAAAACTCAAATAAGACTAAGGAGCAAGGTAATCATCTCCACCTATTTCCTTGTTGGCTTCCTTCAAATCCTTGTCTTGTGATCTCATTTACTTGAGGCTTTAACCTCTAAGGATCACAAATCATGTCTCTTAGTATATTGCAACATCTTTACTACTTTAAATTCACTATCAAATGATTTCCTAGTGACTATGGCATGTAATGTGTGTAATGGATCATAGTTAGGTAGTTATCATGTGTTTAAATCCCTAGATACCTAGTGGAAGAAAAACTAATGTAGCTCATGTGCACATAATAGGTAAGGTCTCATTTGATTATTGTGGTAACCAATAGGCGTACCTTTGGTCTCAAAACATGTGTCATAAATGAAAGGAAAATAAAATATACCTCATTGTGTGTAACACTCCAACCGCCGAGACTTTGAATTGGATTTATCCACAAGGCGGGCCAGGCTTGTGTTACATTACAAGTACACAACTTGCCTTTCTAATTCCTTTATCTCAATTCTTATTGAACATTATGAGCACACAACCCAACTTATTTAATTTAATTCAATAAGACAACACAAAGAGATAAAAAAAACCTTTTCTTTATTCATTATTTGAATTAAATTAGACAAGTACATAATTTTAATTTAAACTATTAAAAGAAAGAGAGTACATAACTCAAAAATAGAAACTATTTCAGCGAAAGTCTAACTTATTCAAAATTTGGGTAACAAGCCCTTACATTGGAAATAAAAATAGATACTTTCTAAAAATAAGCAATCTAAATCCATCATCATGTGATTCAATTTCCTAAAAAGATTAAAGAGGAAGGGTGAACACATAGCTTAGTGGATCATTTTAAAAACAATCAAGTTATTAATTCAAACTAATAACACATTCAAATTCAAACACTTGCATACATTAGGCTTTTCAAACAGTCTCTTATTTTTAGTTGTATGTTAGACTAAAAGGGGGTCCAATCCCTTGATGTTCTTATCAAAATATCTCTCCTTGAGTGGAAAGACAATTCTTGAAGTCTAATTCCATTGGACTTAGGGTTCCTTACTCGTATTACAAGTATTTTGTGTTACACCCATATACACACAGAATATGCAACTCATATACACATAGTATTTGTAAAAAACACCCATAGGATCCCTTTGGATCACTATGACAGTACATGGTTCTTAATATCAAATTCTTTTATTTGAATTCTCATAATCATGAATTATAAAAGAATTTAAATTGAGCATATTATCATCATGAAAGCATAAAAACATCACTTGCATGCATCATATCTCAAAATCGGCTTAAGCATAGGAAACTAAGCATGGCATGGTTTTATGAATGCTTAAACATGACATATGTATCAAATTGAAAAATTAAATAATGTGATTGGAGTGAAATTGAAATGTGTACGATAAACAAACATGCATGAACATGATATTAATTCAAACTAGTAAAGCGGGGGGGTTTGAAATCAGTTCCACCTCAGTTGGATGAACTAGTTGCAAGCTTCTAAAATCCTACAATAGATCTTCAAACACTCAAGAACACACAAGATCAAACAAGAATAGTTCAAGATTACTCAAGAATTGAGGGGGTTGACAAGAGGAGGGTTAGAGAAAGAGGGATCTTATCAGCTCTTGCTTTGGGATGAAAAGAATGTGAACATAGGGGTCTTTTATATAGATTTTTTGATGCACACAAGGGGGACAGTTTGGGAATCTTGTATCAGCCACTTTCCAATTTCCTTGAGCATGTTTTTAGCATGTGGGACCACTAAGGTTTCCTGTCTTCTGTGCACACACACATGGTTTAGGGAAGTGTTCATTAAAGGTTTCCTTTTCATGTGAACACAATCTTGGCATGGGCCACTTGCTAATATTTGTTTGGACGTTAATCCAGGTATGATTTTGTGAGCAAGGCAACTTTCCAATATGTTTTAGTAATTGATTCATTTTCTTGTGCGCACTATATCAACAAGATTTGACAACCTTCTATTTTGAATTTGGAGCTCTGGTTGGCATCATGAGTGAGGAAACATTTCAATATCTCACAAAATCAAGAACTTTCCTCCTTGTTTCATTCCTAGGGCATCAAGTAGGACATAAGATTCTTGCATGATTTGTTGAGCACGAAATCAACAACATTTATTATTAGAAATTCCTATCCCCTCTCTAGGACGTCAAGTTGAGCATCATTTCTTTCTGGTTTTGGTTCTTCCCTTGTGGTACGCCAATAATGTGTTTTAGAAACTTCTAAATTCACATGAGACTATTTTAATATGCTTGCTAATTTTCTTTCCTTAATCCTTTTATTTGAGGCACATGATGATCTATATGATTTGTTTCTATTTTCCTAACTTTCCTCATTCCTCTTTTGGACATCATGGTTAAGCAAGGAAATGTTTCCTATTTCCTTTTCTTTGTAGTGTGCACATGGATCAACAACTATTACTATTAGAAACTACTATTTTCTTCTCTTGAACGTCAATAGCAAAAATCAACCTTAGAAACTTCTATTTTTTTGGTCCTAGGGTGGTGTGCGAAAATTAGCAAGTCATGTTGTGAACAAAGAATCTTTTATAGTTGGAAACTTTCCCATTTCCTTCTTCTCTCTTGTGTGCACCAAATCCACAAGATTTGGTAGATTCTAATTTGGGTGGTTTAGGGTTCCTTAGCTGATTTTTGTGCTCATTTTTAATGTGGGGCGTCTTAGTGTGCATAGGGGTTAGGTTCACGTGATTATGGTATCTTAGCAACTTCTAATATGATTCACCCATGATTTTGGATGTTCCTTATGTGTGTGCAAAAGTTTCTAATTTTTCACATCTTAAGATTGTGCACACACGTGAGCAACATGTTTCTAATTCCCTTTTCATTCCCATTTCTTTTGATTTCATTTCATTTTCTTAATTCTCATTTCACTAAGATGTTTTCAGCAAAGGAGCACTAAACTGATAAATGAAATGAACTTTTAATGATCATTTAAGTTAAACATGTAATTTCATTTCATTTCATTTCATTTCATATATATTTTTTAGGGTATTATAACCTACGCTTCTTAAAAAGAATTTCGTCCTCAAAATTGCACATGCTTACTTGGGTATCATTTCCTTAGGTATTTCTAGTAAAAAGGCGTGGATACTTATCCAAGTGGCTTTGTCAACTCCATAATTTTTCCAAAGAACTTTGACTAAGGGAATATTTTTCTTTCCCAGGTTCTGTACCTTGTGATCAAGGATCCTCACTGTCGCTTCTTCGTAAGTGGCAACATCTTGTATATTCACCTCCCAATGGATTATGTGAGAGGAATTAGGTTCATCCTTTCTCAACAACGATACATGAAAGACATTATGTATCAAAGACTTTTGGTTTGGTAGGTCTAACTCGTTGGTGCATTCTCCAATCCTTCTAAGTACTTCAAATGGTCCAACTTGGTTGCATTCCCTTTATATCTGAACCTCTTAATCCCTTTATGAGGGCTTATCCTTAAGAATATCTTGTCACCTCCTTGGAACTTTAGGGGTCTCCTCCTCTTGTTTGCATAACTCTTTTGTTTACTTTGTGTTGTGGCCAACCTCTTCCTTATCTGTTTAACTTGGTTATTTATTTCTTCTACCAAGTCTAGGCCAGTAAGCACATGATCCTCAAGTTTGGCCCAATAGATTGGTGATTTGCAAGGCCTCCCATAGAGGGTTTCATATGGTGTCATCTTTATGCTTGCCTAATAACTGTTATTTTAGGCAAACTCCGCCAAGTGTAGGTGTTTATTCTGATTTCTTTTAAAATCAAGAACACAAGACCTCGACGTGTCTTCTAATATCTGAATGACTCTCTCAGATTGCCCATTTGTTTGAGGGTGAAAGGCAGTGCTCATGGTGAGCTTGGTTCCCAACTCTTTTTGCATACTCTTCTAGAACTATTAAGTGAATCGAGAGTTTCAGTCAGATACTATCATCTTGAGCACACCATGAAGTCTTAATATCTCTTTTATATAGAGTTCTCCCAACTTACTAACTTGGTTTGTGGATCTAATTAGTAGAAAATGAACTACTTTAGTGAGACGATCCACAATTACCCATGCAGTATCTTCTCTTTTCTGGTTCCTAGGTAACCCACTGACAAAGTTCATGGCAATGTTTATCCCTCTTCCATTTAGGGATAGTGAGTGGTTGTAACATTCCAGAGGGTTTTCGATGTTCTAGCTTCACTTGTTGACAGGTTAAGCACTTAGAAACATACTAGCTACATCCTTCTTCATTCCTCGCCATTAGTAAGTTTTTTTGAGGTTTTGATACATCTTGTCACCACGAAGATGCATCATATACTTAGTCAGATAGGCTTCATCAAGTATGGATTGTTTAGTTTGTCCATTCCGAAGCACACAAATTTTATCTCCAAGTCTTAGGGTATTCTCAACATCTAGCCTAAAGTTAGAATGTTTTCCCTGTTCAACTCCTTCTATTAGGCTTTTGAACCACTTCTCTTGCCTTTGTTCTTCCCTAATCTGATGCATAAGATTCAGTTGGCAAGACATGTTACAAAGATAGGCTCGTCTATCATTCAAGGTCACACCCAACCTAAAATCTTTGATCAACTAGTACATCTAGCCCTTTTCCTCCTCCTATTTGTTGAACTTCCTACTCAAGGCATTGACTACCACATTGAACTCTAGATGGTGGTATAGTTGGAAATCATAGTCCTTAAGGAACTCCATCTGTAACACCCCAACCCTCGAGACTTTAAATTTGGACTTTATCATCAGGCAGGCCGAGCCTAGTGTTACTTTACAAGTGCATAATTTGACTTTTGATTTCAATTATTCCATGCCTTAATAGTATTTAAGAGTAAATAACTCAAATTTAGGAATTTAATAAGGCAATAATACAAGAAATAAAAGAAATTTATAAATTCTATTAATTGAATAAAATTGAGTACATACTTCAATCTTGAAGAAAAACTATTATAGTAGAAAATTCAAAACTTGGACAACATACCCCTATATAGAAATTAAAAACTTTCTAAATATAAAAAAAACTTAACTAATATTAATGGTTTTCATGTAATTCAATTTCCTAAAAAATAAAAGGAAGGGGTGAGCACATAGCCCAGTGGATCCTTTTCAAACCACTAAATTACGAATTTTGCATTAATGACATATTCGAATTCAAACACTTGTAAATCATTAAGCGTTTCAAACAATATTTTGTTTATAGTTGTAAATTTGACTAAAAGGGTTTCAAAGTCTTTGATGTTCTTTATAAAAATACCTCCCTTGAGTGAAAAGACTTTTTTTTTTGGTCAAGTTTTATTGGACTTAGGGCCTAACCCATATTCCAAGTACTTTTGGACATAACCCATGTGAACTAATCACATGTAAAGAACAGCCACAATGACCATCATGTCCACTGTGACAATACGTGATTCTTAATTTTAATATCTTTCATTAAATCTCATAATCATGAATCATAAATAAATCATACTCAATGTCACACCCCGACCCCCGGGCCGGACTTCATATCTATCTATCAAAGGCCCTGTCGTCGGGCGTCGTGCCGCTCCAAGCTCGGCACGTGGTCCGCCGAGGCACCGGTCATGCGACAGTCATCATCATCTTTCCACAAACCTCTATATATGAGGTTTAAATCATTTCTTAATTTCAAATAGTTATTTTAATCATGCTTTACTAAGCAATTAATTTCAAATCAAATGCACCGGATGTTCAAAATCATATTTATACTGGAAATCAAGATAATAGTAGCGGAAACACTTTTGGGATCAAATCTTTCTAAATCATTGAACATTGTTTAGCAATACCACAACTAAAAATCATATGTTTATCAATCAAGATAAAAACAGTGTTTAAGATGGTAAAACAGTCCTGTATATACATATACAAAAATATGATACATGACCATCTGGCCCAAATTCAAAATATACATAGTAAAAACTGTACAAAACAGAGAAATAGTTTAACAAAAAATATCACTCTCTCTCACTAAACATCCTCCACTCTCCAGTCTACATCCTCACTGAGCGCTGGGCTCATGAGTACCTGTAAAATAAAAATGGGGTGAGCTCGAAAGCCTAGTAGATCTCCCCTACACGTCAATAGCATTATACAAATGAGCATACGAAACATGCAAACAATTTCAAATCATTAGGGGCGTTTCAAACACTTAGTCAGTTTATCCGTTGCACTCTAATATCAGGAATTTACCATCTGATATTAGGAATTAACAGTAAGAGTAAACCACCTTCGGTACCCCAATTGTGGTCCAGAACACAATCAGGCACGACATCTTTATAAAACAGAAGTCTACCTCTAAGACCACGACCCAAGAAGATACTGAAACCAAGGGAAAAATCCTCATGACTTTCCAAATTCGAGGGTCTCATACGGCCGCTGGCAATTCGGCCTAGTTGGGGATACCCACGATGACGTCCTGGGACATCCAGAGAACCTCAACGCAATGTGCCACCAGTGTCCGTCCATCGCCCCGGTATGTGGAGTTCTTAATAAACCTTTAATGTTCTTTAGTTTCACAATCATAGTTTTCATTCCACACAGTATACAAACATGCTTATTCCGAATGCTAACCTAAGCAAAGAAAGCAAATAAATATCAAGCTGATCATAATATCCTAGTACTAGAAAGCGAGTAACCAGACATTAGGATATCATGTTAATCAATCCACCCAAGGCATACATTCCTAGCATGGTACTAAGTACAGGAATTTAAACATGAATCATATTCTGTATCCTACATCTTCATAATACTAAAGAGTGAGGAAGAGAAAGTCAACCCCACCTGTACGCGTTTAGTCCAATACCGTCAATCTGCATCATTAGATGGTAATGATACATTATTTTGGGCCTTTAATACGCATCTAACCCGACCCTAAGGGTTTGTTATCAATCAGTGCTTTAGAGTGTACCCAAAACACTCCAAAAACAACATCCATGTCCATTGACCGCAGTCAGTACTGTGTGGACCACGGTCTACCCACAATTTCTCACTCAATAGTGGGATTTCCTATGTGTATACAATATGTGCGAGTTCCATTTCAGTTTAACACTTAAATCTAGTGTTTTGGACACCCAAAAATCATTCAAAATTAAAACCCACTAAGGAATGGTTGTTTACATTGTTTATTTGCCTTGATTAAGCCTTAAAAACGGGATTCCCTTTAAATGAAATCAATCCCTTCATTTTGACCACCAAACAATCATCCTAAATCCATCCATACTAGTGTCCAAACACACATACAATGAAATGAAAAGGGCTCACCACGTTTGGCTTGGTTTTTAGCCACTAAACCTACAACACAAGAGCTTAAACGGATCTTCATCATTTTGATTTACTAACCATTGATAGATACTCAAGATGATATCAATATCTTAAAGAAAACTCAAAAAAATCAAAAACTCACCTTCAAATCGTCTCAGGTCGCTCCTCTCCAAATCCCGAGCTATTTTAGTGCAAAATGAGAAAATTAGAGCTTGAAACATATATATAGCTCGCACACGGACCGCGGTCAGAGACAGACGGACCTCGATCCTCAGACAAATTTTTCTTCATGGACCGCAGTCGTTACTTTATGGACCACGGTCATCCCTTTATGGACCGCGATCAGCACTTTACGGACCGGGGTCACATGTGACCTAGTTTTGTTTTTTGTGATTTTTTTTTGCTGATGACTGTGGTCTGCCTATAAGGACCGCGATCTACATTGTGTTTTTCCCCTTTTTCCAGATTTTTCTCACCACGGACTGCAGTCGGACCCATGTAGACCGCAGTCTATGCATGATTGTTCCTAATTTCGCAATTTTCGCACGTTTCTAACTATCCCAATGTTCTAATTTATTTTATCTTTATTAAATAACATACAATGATCATTAAAACAAGTTACCAATCATTTTTATATTTATTTAAAATTTTCAAAAATTCATATTGACGTGGACGCCTTATAAGACTTAGGGTGATTACAATCTACCCCCCTTCAAAGAAATTTCGTCCTCGAAATTTAAATGAGAAGTACATGAGCAATGTGTCCAATCAATCTATCCTGACGAAGAGATCTGGGTATTTCTTTTGCATCTCACTCTCAAGCTCCCAGGTCGCTTCTTCCAGGTTATGATGCCTCCACAGAACTTTGACTAAAGAAATGTCCTTAGTCCTAAGACTCTGCACCTTACGATCAAGGATCTGCACTGCTGGCTCTTCGTAAGTCGCATCATCTCGAAGTACGATCTCGTCCAGATATAAAATATGAGATGGGTCTGGTTCGTACTTCTGGAGCATCAAAACATGGAACACATTATGTACCGAGGACAATCTATTTGGCAAATCTATCTCATAAGCGCATGCACCAACCCGTCTAATGATCTCGAATGGACCAATGTACCGTGGTGCTAGCTTTGCCTTCACTCCAAACCGTCTAATTCCCTTCTGTGGGCAGATCTTCAAAAATACATGATCACTGGTCTGGAACTCTAGAGGTCTTCTCCTCTTGTCTGCATAGCTCTTCTGCCTGCTCTGTGCTGTAACTAATCTCCTCTGGATTTGCTTTACCTGTAAACTCATTTCTTTAATTAACTCGGGTCCAGTGAGTACCTAGTCTTCAAATTCTACCCAACAGGATGGTGATCTACAGGGTCTGTCGTACAATGCCTCATATGGAGCCATCTTGATGCTTGCTTGATAACTGTTATTATATGCAAACTCGGCAAGATGTAGATGTTTACTCCAATTTCCTCTGAAGTCTAGGGCACATGCTCTCAGCATATCCTCTAATATCTGTATGACCCTCTCTGACTACCCATCTGTCTGTGGGTGAAAGGTTGTGCTCATGGTCAATCTGCTCCCCAATTCCTTCTGTAGACTCTGCCAAAATTAATACATGAATCTGGAGTCTCTGTCTGATACTATGGTACTAGGAATACCATGTAATCGCACAATCTCTCACACATAAAGCTCTCCTAGCTTACTCACTGCATCAGTAGATTGAAAGATTGAATAGATAGAAAGTGTGCCACCTTAGTTAGTCAGTCTACTATGACCCAAACAGTCTCTTCCCCCTTATGACTTCTCGATAAGCCGCTAACAAAATCCATCACTCTACTGTCCCACTTCCATTCAGGAATCGGAAGTGGCTATAATAAACCCGATGGTTTCCTGTGTTTAGCCTTGACTTGCTAACAAGTCAGACACCGGGAGACATATCTGGCAATGTCCCTCTTCGTGCCTCTCCACCAGAAAGTTTTCTTCAAGTTCTGGTACATCTTGTCGCCCCCTGGATGCATAGTGTACTTACTCAAGTGTGCCTCATCCATTAGGGTTCCTTTGGCCTGTCCAGAACTAGAAACACATAGTCGGTTCCCTAATCTCAACACACCCACTGTGTCAAGGAAAAAATCTATGTGCTTGCCCTCCTTGACGCCCTCTATCAGCCATGTAATCCATACATCAGATTTCTGTTCATCTCTGATCTGGCGTAAGATGTCTGGCTGGCAAGTTACTGTATACATATATGCTCGTGTATCATTTGTAGCTACACCCAAATTATAGTCACTAATCAGCTGATACATCTGGCCCACTTCATCCCTCCTGCTCAACTTCCTACTAAGAGCATCAACAACTACATTCAACCTGTCGGGATGATAGTGCAGCTAAAAATCATAGTCACTAAGGAACTCAATCCACCTCCTCTGCCCAAGGTTCAGTTCCTTCTGAGTGTATATGCACCTGAGGCTCTTATGGTCTGAGTAGAGATCAAAACTCTCACCATATAGATAGTGCCTCCATATCTTTAGCACAAACACGATCGCTGCAAGCTCCAGATTGTGCGTAGGGTAATTCAGCTTATGTGGCTTCAGCTACCGTGAAGCATAAGCCACTGGCTGTCCTTACTGCATTAGTATTGCACCCAATCCGCTAAGGGATGCATCAGTGCACAAAGTATACCTCACACCAGGGGTAGGTGTGATGAGTACCGGTGTTGTAGTCAACCTCTGCTTAAGCTCGTGAAAGGATTGCTCACACTACTCGCTCCAAATGAATTTCTCGTCCTTTCTAGTTAGCTTAGTCATTGGACCCGCCAATTTTGAGAAATCTTTAATAAACATGCAGTAGTACCCAGCCAACCCAAGAAAACTCCTGATCTCTGTCACTGTAGTGGGTTGCTACCAGTTGGATACTGCTCGCACCTTCTCCGGGTCTACTGCTATTCCCTTTGTTGAGACCTCATGGCCAAGAAACTTGACTTGCTTCATTCAAAAATCACACTTGCTAAACTTGGCAAATAATTTATGCTGCCTCAGTGTTTCTATAATAGTCTTCAAGTGTTGTATGTGTTCAATCTCTGATCGGGAATATACCAAAATGTCATCAACAAATACTACTACAAACTAGTTTAGAAAACGATTGAAAATTTTGTTCATCAGGTCCATAAATGTGGCTGGAGCATTAGTCAAACCAAATGGCATGACCATGAACTCATAGTGGCCATACCGCGTCCTGAAGGCTGTCTTCGGTATATCAGACTCCCGGATCCTCAGCTAATGATACCTTGACCTCAGATCTATCTTGGAGAAGTATTGCGCTCCATTGAGCTTATTAAAGAGGTCATCAATCCGTGGTAAAGGGTATTTGTTCTTAATAGTAACGTTGTTCAGCTTCTGGTAATCTATGCATAACCTCATGGAACCGTCTTTCTTCCTCACAAATAGGACTGCAGCTCCCCATGGCGACTCACTCTGTCTAATGAATCCCTTCGCCATGAGCTCGTCCAGCTGAGTCTTCAACTCTATCAACTCCATAGGTGCCATCTTATAGGGTGGAATAGCGATGGGATTAGTGTCGGGATGCAACTCAATCTTAAACTCTACCTGTCTGTGAGGTGGAAGTCCAA
This sequence comes from Tinospora cordifolia, assembly GCA_030144865.1. Classification (NCBI taxonomy): domain Eukaryota; kingdom Viridiplantae; phylum Streptophyta; class Magnoliopsida; order Ranunculales; family Menispermaceae; genus Tinospora; species Tinospora cordifolia. Next base: position 1,810 of record JAJIYU010005911.1, on the reverse strand, counting down.
ATAGATCCTCTGGGAATATATCTATGTAATCCTGTATCACAAGAATATTGTGAATATCTGTGGTCCCCTCTGCATCCTCATCCGCTAGCTTCTTGAAGTCTCCCTTCTACTGAATGGCATACAACAAGGAAAGTGTAGGACTCCTAGGTAGTCTTCGAATATCCCCATCAATCCTTAATGTCTCTCCTAATGGTAGCTGTATAGTGACTCTCCTCTTCTGGCAATGAATTTGTGCCTGATATTGGGTCAACCAATCCATTCCCAATATCACGTCGTAGCCACTAAAATGGAGTAAGCAGAAATCAGCGGGAATCAGCTGGTCTCCAAATCTGAACTCAACTCCACAATACTTCCCTGAGCTCACTATCTCACATATTGGCGTGGCAACATCCAATGGTACTGCCAATGGGCTCATGAAAAGTCTCAATTTACTCACCAAATCCTCTAAAATAAAGGACCGTGTGGCACCAGAATCAAACAAGACATGCACGGCAACACCAAACAATAAAAACATACCATCAACTACAGGAGTCGGGGTTGTCTAGGCCTCTACTGCATACAGCCTGACTTGTTCTCTCTGTCTCGTCTGGGACCGTGTCTGCCTCTGCTACGGCCGACTACTCTGTCCCTGCCCTGACTACTGCTATACTGGTGCTGGAGCTCTGGTAGGGCAATCTCTAACCATATGTCCCTGCTGGCCACACAAGAAGCATAGTCCTAACTTCATGGTCTGCTCCCTCTGCTCAGTGCTAATCTGACCTGATCTGGTCTACTGCTGCTGTCCTGAAGTCTGGGCCTGACCACTAGCAGTAGGTGCTCTAGATGGTCGTCGTCGGTCTCTCCTCTGCTGTGGGGCTCCAGATGTCTGACCTTAATATGGTCTCTTCTGTCTACTCTTGAGCGACTGCCCAAACTCTATGTCTCTCTCTACATGCTGGGCCTGCACAACCACCTCTCTGAAAGTAGTCTGTCTTAGAGGCATGATCATTCTCCTAATTTTCATCCTCAAACCCTCTATAAATTTTTCCATCTTCAGTAACACATCTACTACCATCTCTTGGCAGAATCTCGACAACTCTATGAACCTGTGCTCATACTCTGTCACAGTCAATGTCCTCTACGTCAGCCTGATAAAATCTGATCGCATCTGAGACCTTCGTGTTAACGAGAAAAATGTATCATAAAACAGTGTCTGGAACTCATCCCAGGTCATCACTGTCTCATCAATGGTCGAATCTGCCACTATCATCCTCCACCAGTGGTAGGCTGGTCCCACCATCTGATGTACTGCCAAAGCTACTCTCCTCGATCCAGTTACTCCTAGCAGCGTCAGATGCTTATCCATCTCTATGAACCATCTATCTGCTGCAATAGGATCTGCCTGTCCCTCAAACTGGCTAAGACGCAGCTTCTGAAACTCTATAGCTAGGTCCTTCTGCTCTTTATCATAACTGGCGGACTTGCTAGCCGTCTGTGCTAGGCTCTCAAGGGGTACTGTCACTGGAATCACTACCTCATCAGGTACAGACACTGGTGTAGACGTCTGTGCAGGTACTGGAGGCCGTATGGGAGGCTGAGAAGACTCTGTAGGGTACCAACTCGTCATGGCCCTGTCCACTGCCCTATCCACCGCTCTCTGTATCATATCTGCGAGAGCCTCTAGGGATACTGTGTAACACCCCAACCCCCACGTTCTTTAATTTGAGAGTTGGACATAACCACCGTTCTTTTTGACGGTGGACTTAACCAATTGGCGGGTCGGGCCGGTGTTACTTTACAAGTGACACACACTTGACTTTCTATTTTTCAA
>JAJIYU010005910.1:0-21550 GCA_030144865.1 Tinospora cordifolia | reverse complement strand
TTTACTGTGAAAAATCCGGTGAAGTATTTGAAACTATTTTCTGAATTATGATATTCATCGATAAACATAGTAGCATGTTTATCAGGATTTAAATAGTTTTTCTCATTTGCTAAAAATTGAGACTTGGGTTTAGCGTGTAGAAAGAAGTTGACAACCCCGGATTGCCGGCGGATCAGACCCTCAGAGAGATTAAAAGTCTCACATGCACAGCAGAGAGTTGACGGGAGCGCTAGTAGATGCGCTGGCCCCACGTGACGCATGCATGAGGACTTGGGTTCCGGTCCAGGGGGTCCGGGGGTGTCACATGTTGATACGTTGTTGGGGAAGGATTTGGGCAAAGCTACAGCTGCTACATCATTTCGGCCAAATCGAGTGCTTCTATTGTTGTGCTGCGTCGTTGGTGAAGGGATTGGGCAAAAATTGCGTGTTGAGTCATTTCTGAAGCATTTTGGCAATCTGCTCCTGCGTGTTGCCGCTGCTCTTTTGTGTTGTTGTTCTTGGTCTTGCATGTTGTTGTTGTTGTGTTGTTGGAGAAGGGTTTTGGCAATCTGCTCCTGCGTGTTGCCTGTTACAGCCACTATTCTGCATTTTTGCCTGTGAGAGCTCACTTCTTTCAACAATCTTTCTATTATCTTACTTGTACATTTATTCTTTTTTGTTACTATTACTGTTGAATTAGTTTTCTTCGTTTTCATTGTTGACGAAGTGAATGCTTGAGTTTATGCATATCTACAAATATCACATGCAATTATTCTTACGCTGTGTTACTGGTGAATCAATGGATACCCTCTTTTCTTGGTTCATAATTTTATCAAATGGATGTATCTAAAAAAACTGAACTTCCTTTTTTGATCAATTTTATCAAAATTGAACTTCCGCTTTTGATCAATTTTATCAAAAGCAAAGTTGACCTTTGTGAAGTTCAATTTTATCAAAATTCAACTTTCGTTTTTGATCAATTTGTCTAGCATCTCCTCTTTTGATTTATCAAAAAAAAATTATAATACTTTACATATCTCTATTTTATAATGTCAATTGAATGCCCCTCTTTGACATAAATTTATCAAATTGACATGGAAGAAAGACATCTGAAATGGGGGAATGTACAACCACTAACAATGACATTGATGTTGCTCTTGTTTTTCATTTGATTAACATTTTGGACCTTTGTGAATGATGGACCTAAATGAATACAAATGTATTAAGTTCACTTTTAAACCTTGAAGTTCAAATTGAGATTTTTTAGATTTTTTTGGAGCTTTCTTTTCTATAAGGTGGTTTTTTAGAGCTTATAGAAAATTAACATGGTTTAATGAATGCTCTAAAGGATGCACTAAAGGACTCAACAAATAATTTTTTTCATTTCATTGTTAAATATCTACTGCATCAAACTTGTACAATTGAGAGATTGATTTATTGTTAACTTGTTCATCAAATTGATATAATTGAGAGGTTGAATGACAGTTAACTTGGGTTTTGGTCAAAATGTCATCTTTGTCTGAGTCAACATTTTCCATGGAGAAAGATGAGGTGGGAGATGAGAGGCATAGATGCAAGCATAATGAGATTGCATGATGTTACACATCATTTAGTCTTGATAACCTAGGAAGAAAGTTTTTTAGATGTCAACATTGGGATGTAAGTCTTAATTACATATGAAGGTTGTATAAAAAAAATTATTGTGTTTGCTCCTAAATTGTAGTTTGTTTTTTTTTTTTTTGACATACAAAAGAAGATTGCAGTTGGTTTCGCTGGGTGGATCCTGTTCCATCAGCCAATGTGAAAGAAATATGTATTCCCTTTTTTTATAAGATTGCAAAGCTAAAAGAAAAAGTGGAGCATTTAGAATTGTTAGCAACTCAGGCGAGGGAAATGATATTGAAATTAGAGCATGAAAATGAACAACTTAGAGTGGAGAGAGCCATATTGTCCACGAAGAACAAGCACATGAAGAAAAAATATACATCCACAAGACTAACAAGGATGAAACTCATTTTAGTTGTTGTCGTCAATTGTATCTTATTTTTCGTCTCAAAAAAGTGTTTTGCAAAAATTACGAAATTAGTTTAAATGTTGTTGCTTTTCTTATTCACTAATTTGAACAAAATGACAGTGGAATATAATTTCAATTAGGCTTGATTCATGTTTTCATAGCATTTTTTTATAAGGGCTTGTAGTTTGAAATTAATTTTTTGTTTGATCATATTTATATACATAGTAATAGTATGCCATCACGATTAATCAATGCATCATGATTTGGATAGTTGTTTTTTGTTTATTGTAATTCTTTGCTTTGCATTTAGTGTGTAATTATCAATAGTATAATATACGTATCATTTGAGAATACTATAAGAATATCTGATAATGTATGGATAACGTAACACCAACATTCAAAACTGTAATTTGTGTTAAAGCATGTTTAACGTTAGTATAAAATCCAAATAACAACTATATACCCTTGATATTCTTTTTATAAACTGCATTATTGGTCTTATTTTTCAATATCGATAGTATAATATAGGTATAACTAATGAATAATGTGATGAGCTATTCTTTGAATGACGAGTAATGCGGGTATACCAATGAAGTGACGTGTAATGGGGTAATATCTATTATGGTATGACAGTCGTATAACATCAGAATAATGCTTGTATACAAATTTGACCAAACAGACTTGAATGACGTGAATATCGCGCGAATAATGCCCGTATAACATCGGAAAAACACTTGTATACCTATTTGACCAACGTAAATATTGCCCAAATAATGCCCGTACAACATTGGAATATAACACTTGTATACCTATTTGACCAACGTGAATATCGCACGAATAATGCCGATATACAGATTCAAATGATTTTATCAATAAGCGATATTTGTTTCTGGTATAATCTCAATATAACTAATGGATAATATTTGCATATAATCTCGAATGACGTGTAACTATGCTGGATTATCTCTTCTGGTATAACAATAATATCACTTTAGAATAATTTATGTATATATATATTTGACGGACGTGAATATCGTGCGAATATTGCCAATATACCAATCCGAATAACATATACCTTTTCAGGTAATATATGTTCTGGTATCACACAAGTAAAACATCCAAATAAGGCGTGAATACTTCATGATATTAAGTTAAAAAGCCTAAAATTTTTTGTAATTTCCTCAGGTTCCACAAATACGACAACTGCCTCCAATAGACGTGAGTCAGTTTAAGGTTTACCTAGTTTTTGTTGCAAGTTCATATCTTGAATAATCCCAAAAGACCATAGGAAGAAATCATGTTGGCACATAGTATTCAATTATTTCTTATAAGCACTAGAATAGAGAAATATATATTAAAAGAGGGGCTGCCCATTATTGGATAACTAGATAACATATCCAAGCAAGGTATTGCCAAGTAACTATTTCTTAGGAGCATATTGGTAAAAGCAAATTATTGCTAGACTTTTCAGAACTATTTAAAGATTAAATAACTACTGTGTTATATTCTTTTCTCCATTTTTTGTGTATGCCATATATGTACAACATAATGTAAATCATAGAAATGAGGAGAATAGTGTTATGCTGCTATAACAAGACCTTGTTGATGTAAGAAGAGCTGGTGCTTATACTAGGCAATTGAATAGGCGTACTTACCCTCTGAAGAAGTTGAATGTGCCCAAGGTGACCTGCTCAAGCTAATAGGAATTTTTTTTTGTTTCTGCAATTAAATTGCTATCCCTTGCAAAACCAGAAAACTTTCTAACTATAAATGCAGTGACTTGTCCATACATCTGGTTGCTAACCAGAAAAATTTCTAACCAAAAAACTTTCTAACTACAATGTAATGATAGAAATTAATTGCTAATTTGTAGATACAATTGTTTTTTAAAAAAGAAGGAAGTTGTCTTCAAAAAAAGGCTCCTTTAGGTAGCAACGAACTACGTGATCGGTTCATTATTTTTAGAAGAGTCCCCAATGTTGAAATGGGAACCTCCTTTGCTTGAGGGCCTCCACACTAGCATTTTTTTTTCTCACACGTGTTTGGCCCCTTGTTAACTTAGGTGCAGTTGAAGTCGTGGCCCTTGGCCCAGCAACACATCTTGCATTTGTTTTCCTAGGCATCTTGTGATACATGAATAACAAATGGTACATGAAATTAATGCAGTCATTACTAAATATTCAAAAAAAAAAAATTCTATGTACATGCAAGACATACCCTCATGTACATATTGCCTGTTTAGCTAAGACATACTCCAAAACCCTTTCGCACTTGTCACATTTCATTGTTGTACTTTCTTCTCTCACATTCAGTCATAAAAAGGTGCTCTTCTAAGGTTCGAAGTATGCATTTCACTTTAGGTGTATTCTCGTGTTTGTGTCCCTTGAGGTGGCAGCTCATTTATCTGTAATTATTTGTATTAGTACCATAATTTCTATCTCAACGAGACCATATAAAACAAATAAAGATGACTTACAGTTACTAAAGTTTGTGTTTGACTCACATCTTTAATAAGAATATTCTTCCTTGGCCTACTTTTCTTTCCCTATTACATTAAAGAACCAAGAATTTATGCCATAACAGTATAAAATGAAACAATGTATTTTACAATAAAATGAAATAGTGTAATTTATTACATAATTTAGTACTTACAGATTGCTTTTGCCTAATTGGAACATACTCAGGATTGTTTTTATTACTAGAAGTCCTCTTGTTGTGCCCAAATTTTCCACACAATACATAAGTCATCATCATCCCATGTCTGGGCATTTTCTTCCCATCTACCCGCATCTCATCTATAGATTTCTTCCTATTATTCTTTGGTCATCTGACCATCTTCTTGTATAGAGGGGGCTTAATTGTATCACCCTCAACTTCTAGCCACATTCTAGGCTTGTTTATAGGATCCAAAGAGAATGCATATGTGTTTTTAGACAATGCATTGGTCAAATACGAGTCTACATATGTCACTGGTTCTTCCTTCAAAAAATTAATGCATGACACTGAATGACAACATGGAATACCAGTCAACTCCAAACCTCTGCATGTGCAAGATCTCGATGGAAGGTCCACCACAAACCCATCGTCCCAACTTTAACTTGAAACTTATCCCCTCGAGCAGCTTTTGGAATGAAAAATCTATAATTCTACTTGTTTGTCTCCAATTTCTTCATTATTTTATGACCCACAACATCTTGACAATTTTTGATTGTATCATCCTTGACCCTCATTCTCTCCATCAATGAAGTTCTAATTTCATACAACATATTGACAATTGGGAGGGTCCTTGCCTTTACAATGTACTCGTTGAATGTTTCAGCAAGGTTGTTGTCAACATTATCACACTTAGGAAGAGTTCTAATGGATGCCTTACAAAACACATGCGATTCTTGATTCATGAAGGCTTCACTTGTGAGGGGATTCAATTCTTTCAAAGCTCTCATGTGTTCCTTGAAATCAACCTCGTAAGTTGCATTAACACACTTCCAAAACAAACTCTTGTACTCTGGCTCCTTGTATGTTTTTTCCCAATTGGCATAGATGTGGCAAGCACAATTCTTGTGTTCTGCGTGTGGCACCAACCTTCGAACAAAACTCAATAAACCCTACATGAAACATGGCTAAAGGTCAAAACAATCAATAAGTATTTGAAAAAAATATCGAATGTATAAAAAACACGGGCTTAAATTAAAGAAGAAAAGTAAACTACATTTAAGATACCTCCTATTGATCTGAAATCAACGTTAGACCAAGACCATCCACCACTCCTAAGTCATTGAACAAGTTCTTCAAAAACTAAAACCAATAGTCTTCATTCTCAAATCTCACCACAGCCCAAGCTACAGGGAACATTCGATTGTTCTTGTCCCTACCCACCGCAGATAATAATGTTCTTCCAATTGTAGTTTTCAAGAAACAACCATCGAGACATAATATGGGCTTACAATCATTGGAAAACCCTTTCCTTAAGCCACTATGACATATATACAACCTAAGAAACAAGGCACTTGAAGAAGTCTCATTTTTTTCTGTTTCTAGCATAAACGTACCCTCCTTATCAACCCTTATCAACTCTGCCACAAAAGGTCTTACCTTGGCATAGTACAAATCAAGGCTATCAATAATTTTATTAACAACCTTCTTCTTTGCCCTATATCAACACCATTTGCTGACATTTAAAGCTTACTTGTTTATTCCTCATAGCCCTATAACATGAATGTTCTGTTACAACTGTTCTAATAACAAATATGTTATCTGATTCAATCCTGCTTGCATATACTCTCCAATCACAATTCTCAGCACATCTAACTTCTGCTCTTTTGTGATTATTCCTAACCCATCTTACATTAAAGCCTTGTGCTATTGCATAATTTTGGACTGCTCTCTTAAGCTGTTGTTGATTTTCAAATCGCATTGCAACTTCAAAATTCAAGTCTTTGTGGTTGCAATCAGGATCATACATTATACTTCTTTACTTCTTAGGCCTGGTGGAAATGTGGAAAATGCATTGTAACACCGCAATCCTCGTATCCTTAAGCATTGGACACGACCACCATTCTCTTGACAGTGGACTAAACCAAATGGCAGGCCCGGCCGGTGTTACTTTACAAGTGACACACACTTGACTTTCTTTCTATTTCAATTATTTCATACCTTGATTGTATTTCATAGAACATAACTTAAATTTAAGAATTTAATAAGGTTATTATACAAGGAATAACTGAAATTCATAAACTCAATTAATTAAATAAAATTGAGTACATAATTTGATCTTGAAGAAAAACTATTACAGCGGAAGATTCAAAACTTGGATAATCATTTATGTAATTATAAATTGATATTTATATAATTTTTTATTTATTTTAAATAAATACACGCATACTACATTTTAATTAAATTATGTAAATTTTCCTATATACATATTCCTATAATATGTAGCATTCATTATGCTAACACACATATTATTTATACACACATTAACCTATATATATATATATATATATATATATATATATATATATATATACTTTATTTCTATATTTTTTTTCTTAAGAAATGGAAACAACTCTTTAAATTTTAAAATTAATTCTACTAAATTGAAATTTTCATTTACTTATCAAATTAAGGTCTTATTTGTCTATTTTATATTATATCTCCTACATATATTATTTTTTATTTGCCAACCCACAATTTGCACCCAAAGATGTCTTAAAATCTTCGAAATTATTTCACTTAACTCATTTCATTTAATTTCATTTAACTTATTTATCATTAATCATTTGACAAAATTTTGGCGTCGTTTTGTCAAGTAGTTTGGTTTTGACTAAGTTGGTATGTCCAAGGGTTTTGCTACTTTAATAGGCTAACACTTAACTAAAATGGTACACTCGGAGTTCTTAAGGAAATAAATTTTTATTAGTAGAGATAGTTGGTACAAAGCCTTATTCCAACTCGAAATTCATAAATGCCAACATATAGCAATCTAAAGGTCTCCCTACTACTACTCATATTCAAAATTAGTTCATTTGTCCCAACATTGGACTATGAGGGTTTCTACTGGGGGTCTTGATCTTCCTGAGCTTCAACAACCAACATTCTAGCTTGGTTCTCACCATAACCCTTATTGTCTTGAAGCTGAGGAGCTCGAACAAGTGAAAATGGACAATTTTTGGCAAAATGACCCCTTTGTCTGCACACATAGTACAACCCTTATCTCTTAGCCTGCTTCTTTTGTTCTTTTTCAGTTTGGTGAGTTTGTTTCTGTTTCCTGCTTTCCTTTCCCGTCTTTTGATCATTTTGTGGTTTTTTGTTTTTATCCCTTACGGATCGTTTGAAGTGGATATCCTTTTTGATTGAATTAATCTCAATTGTCATTCTTTTGGGCATGGTTAATCTTAGAGGAATGACTAGTTCATTGATTCTCATTCTTAGTTCATTCTGAACCTTAGGTTGTGACTGTAGAGTCTTCATCACTTGCTCGACCACCTGTCGAGTGATTTCTAATATTATCTCTGGTGATAAGACGGAAGCTGCTGCCACATCTGCCCCTTGGTTACTTTGATCAGGTGTATTGGTGTTTTCTTGGATTCCTTCCATTATCTACAAGCGAAAGCCACTTTAGTATCCCACAAGGTATCATAAAAGTTTTAATTAGGACATTCATCTAGGGTACTCACCCATCTTTTCTTATCCTCGAGATACTAAATGCTTTTCCAGACTTGAGAAATGGTCATCATATGTTGTATCTGTTTCCTCAAGTTTTTGTTCCGTTCATACTATCATGACTCTAGATTCATGTCTCTAGGTTCTCTATTTGTTTAGTGGCCTAAAGGTTTTTCTTTTAGGTTCTTTTTATGCATGGGTACATGATTTGGTCTTAAAGCAAATAAACATTGCAACATGCATATCACACAATCACACAATCATGCTAGCACAGCAAGGTTCCAAGCTTCCACCTAAGCTTTCAGGTTCAAGTGTCCCATACGACTCTACCCCTTCCACTTAGGCTTTCACTCAGAACAGAGCCGCACCCAAACAATTTCGCAAATTGCTTGATAACTAAGGTTCCCGAGCCCACTATACTCCATCGTCTCATACTAGTGAGCATAGAGAAACTCGTTCTACCAAAATTACTGATCATTCACCACACATAGTCCATCATTCTCCAAGTCTAGGCTTCCTCCATGCCCTCGAATTCCTATGCATCCCATACTACATAGAAACCGAAAGATAAATAAGCTTCCCGGTCTCGTGTCCTAATCAAACAATTTTCTGTTTTCACACAAGTTCTCGTCTCTAGCCTATGCCCTAGAGATTTATGCTTTTGATCCACTGTGCCAGCCACACCCCGTTCCTACCTAGGGTCTTTCTCTGGACCTAAGGTTCAATCTGGTTGACTCACAACCTCTGTCTAGTCAAGATACCATATTTGACATTTTTTTCGACTTCTATTCACTTTCTTGCCCTAATTTTTCACGCTGTAGTTTTGTTTTATAGAAAATAAGAGTGTTCTTCAACTCCGACTACTCATATAAGCTGGTGGGACAACCTCCAGATCGGGCGGCGAAACCGAGGTCTGCTTAGCAACCACACTTTCTAGGGCGGGATAACCCACCTCCCTTTCAATGTTTAGCTTTACTCGGGACAAGGCTTATCCACTATTAGCTCAACTTGTAGTCTTTGTATCCAAACAAAACATTTCAAAATATATTTTTCCTTTTTGAAAACACTTTCTAAAATAGTTTTCAAAAATAGAAGGTAGGGCACTAAAATTTTAATTCAATGTGAAACCCTAATTTGGGTTTCTAATTCTCGTCAAACAACTAATGATTGACTTTCTAATTTTAGCCCAGCATATCTATTAGCTAAGCTCTGATACCACCTTTGTAACACCCCAACCCCCGTATCTTTAAGCATTGGACACGACTACCATTCTCTTGACAGTGGACTAAACTAAACGGCAGGCCAGGCCGGTGTTACTTTACAAGTGACACACACTTGACTTTCTTTCTATTTCAATTATTTCATGCCTTAATTATATTTAATAGAACATAACTTAAAGTTAGGAATTTAATAAGGCAATAGTATAGGGAATAATTGAAATTCATAAACTCAATTAATTAAATAAAATGGAGTACATAATTTGATCTTGAAGAAAAACTATTACAGTGGAAGATTCAAAACTTGGGCAACATGCCCTTAATAGAAACTAAAAACTTTTTAAATAAAAGAACTTAACCAATTTTTCATGGTCTTCATGTAAATCAATTACCTGAAAAATAGAAGGAAGGGTGAGCACATAGCCCAGTGGATCTTTCTAAATATCTAAATCGTTATTTTAATTCAAACAAACCAAACATATCAAAAACTTTTGTACATTAGGCGATTCAAACAATTTCTTGTTTATGGTTGACGTTCGGACCGAAAGAGTTTAATCTCTGTGTTCCACATCGTTGGGAGAGAGAAATACTCTTGGAAACTCAAACCCAATATCTATGAAGTTGGATCACTCTTGGAAACCCAGTTCAAAATCATCAATGGTAAACCGACAAGCCGGGTCAGGGGGTGGAATACACACGATGACACTATGCAGTCCATCATCGCGCCAGTACGTGGATTGAATCATTATTTAATCTTTTCATAGTGATAAAACACACAATATCGAATTAAACCATCGATGCAACATATACAAAACATGAATCGTTAAATATTTATTCATGGCACAATTCATGTATAACATGCATCAATATTCTTAATTTCTAAACATGCATAACATGTATATTCATGACACATCAAATAAATAAAGCATGCATATTAAAACATATATTCAATCAATCATCTTCAAAACATCATCACACATGCAAGACTTATTCAAATTAAAATAAAGAAGTAGAAGTTAGAAGTCACTTCCACCTTAAATATGTCTCTTCTGTACGCCTCTGAAATCCGGCAAAGCTTCCAAACACTCAAGAACTCTCAAGACACTCAAGAACACTCAAGAACAGTTCAAGATTACTCAAGAACTAAGGGGATTGCCAAGAAGATGGCTAGAGAGAGTCAAGAGGGACTAGTATGCTCTTGATTTGGGATGAACACTATTTGAGCATTAGGGGTCCTTTATATAGAGTTCAAAATAGTGTAGAATGGTAAGTTTTTGGTGTTCTCTTTATACGAAACTTGCCAATTATTCAAAATTTCATGCCCCCCAAACATAAGAAAATAACAAGTGCATTGGAATAATTTTTGAAATTTAGAAACATTTTTTTCGAAGTTTTTTGGAATTATTTTCGAATTTAATCGGATTTTCTTTAGATTTTTCAATTTTATTTTCGGAGCCTCGAATCTGGACCGTCGATAATCCTCGATCGCAGCATCAGATCACGATTATGATTTTTGGATTTGCTGTGCATTGTCAAATTTTCCTCGATCGTAGCACAGATCAGGCGCCTTAGATCTTGTCCGTTAGATGGGCCTCGATTGTAACACAGACATTCGCGATCAACGAAATCAGCATGGTCTGTTGATCAACCTTGAGTGTAGTACTGAATCACAATTGAGATTAACGAACTCGATGTGGACCGTTGATCAACCTCAAGCGCAGCACTGGATCGCGATTAAAAAAAATGACTTTGATTTTCACCGTTGGATGGACCTCGAGTGTAGCATCAGATCTTGAACACCGATTCGGGCCGCACGATTATCCTCAAGTGCAGTGTCATTCGCGATCAAAGAATCGAATCTGATCCGTTAAATGAGGCAGATCGAATCTGGGCCATTGGATTTTAGTGATTCGGTGCTTCTAAGCACTGTTTTGGGCTTCGATTTCATTCGTTGGATTGTGCAGATTGGTTTTGGACCGTTGGATGCAGTTTCTAATTACCAATTTGATTTCTAATATTGCTATTATCCGAAATTTGTCAATTTTACACTTTCTAATTGATGTAAACATATATTTTTTTGCATATTCCCTTCTATTTTAATGAGATGCTAATATTTTTTCTTTTATATTTTTTTAATATTATATTTATTAGATATATTTCTATTTCTTTAATATTTTTAATGCTAATAATTAAATAATCTACATTTTCTATTTTCATATATTTTTATTTATTTCATATTTTATTTTTAGATAATCATTTATGTAATTATAAATTGATATTTATATAATATTTTAATAATTTTAAATAAATATACGCATACTATATTTTAATTAAATTTGTAAATTTTCCTATATACATATTCCTATAATATGCAACATTCATTATGCTAACATACATATTATTCACATACACATTAACCTATATATATATTATAACACCCCAACCCCCGTATCTCTTAAGTAGTGTACATTGTGGACTTAACAAAACGGCGAGTCGGGCCGGTGCTACATTACAAGCGACACACACTTGTTCTTTTCTTTTCAATATCTCATGCCTTTGTATAAAATTCAAGAATACAAAACTTTCAATAAAATCAAGGCAAATTAAAAGAGATAAAGAAATTCAAACTACTTTATTCATAATAGAAATTGAGAGTACTAAACTCTTAAAAAAAACTAATAATTACAGCGGAAGTCTTCAAAAATACTTTTCAGTAGAAAAGCATAAAAACTATGGGCAACATGCCCTAAAAATTCTAAAAACCATAATAATAAGGCAAAAACTTACAAAAAGACCTATCCATGTTCAACTGCTTCATATATTTCATGTTCCTGAAAAATAAGATAAGAAGGAGTGAGCACATAGCCCAATGGATCATTTTCGAACAACCATCTTTCATATTCAAACTCATAACACAATCATAATTCAAACACTTGCAATCATTAGGCGTTTCAAACAACAATTTATTTAAGTCGAGCATAAGACCAAGATGGCCTTTAATCCCTTGATGTTCTTTACTAAGTAAATAGGGCCCACTCAGCATCAACCCGTTAGTGGCACATGTCAGCATCAACTCATTACACATGGTGACCCACCAGTGGTACACAACCCTCAAGTACTTAGGTCTAAAAACTATATGACCTAACTCATATGAAAAGAACATCTATAGTGTCGCCATGACCACTATGATGGTACGTGGTTATTATCTTCATCGTCTTTGTTTAATTCTCATATCAAGATAAAATAAATTTCAGAATATGAAATCAAACTAAAATTCAGAACATACAAAATCAATTTATGAAACACTCATAAAACATGCATCATACTTTAATTTAAAAGCCGAAGCATGACTACATGGCATGGATGATATGATGGCTCAAACATGAATCAAAACTGAAATACTGAAATAAACATGTAAAAATTTTGGAACTGAAGTTGAAAATCTTTGAATTCAGTGAAAACCACACAAACAATGATCATGCCATGAATTCAAATAAGAAAAGAAGGGTGTTCTAGAAATCACTTCCACCTTGTGATGCTTTCTTCCAGAATTTCGGCAGCAATTCCCCCACGTACTAGTGCCCACGAAGATCACCCAACTCAATTTTTCAATTCGAGAGCTTCTCACACACACATGAAGGGAAGATGGGAGGTGCCAAGAAAAAGGCTTTGAGAAAATAAAAGGAGCATTCAACTCTTATTTTTTGGAATGAATGAAATTGGGGGCCTAGGGGGGTTTATATAGATTTTTCAAGGAAAAAAATAGAAATTTTTGTGTCTTTCTATGAATAAAACACTCTAATTCTACCGAATTTCGTAGTTTCTAATTCTTGGAGCAAAAAGAGTATTTTTCAAAATTTTTCTGGATTTTAGAAATATTTTTCGGAATTAGATACTATTTTTTGGGATTTTATTTCGTATTTTTCGTAATTTATAATTTGGCTTAATTCTGGGTCCTCAAATTTTCCTCAAGACACACATTCAGATTTGATCATCACCGTTGGATTAATCTCGGATAAATCAAAGGAATTCGAATTTTTATCACAACCGTTGGATTTCCTCGAGCGCATCAACGATCGTGATCTTAATCAAAACGACTTCGATCTGGACCATCCGATGATCCTCGAGCACATCAACGTTCGTGATTATATAACACGACTTTGATCTGGTTCGTTCGATGGTCCTCGAGCGCGGCATTGTTCGCGATCGGTCAACGTGGCTTCGATCTCGACCATTGATGATCCTTGATCACAGTGTGCACATCAGATTTTGTGATCAACGAGTCTCGTTCTGGCCGCTTGATCTTCCTCAAGTTACGCATGCAAATCTCTGGCCATTTGATTTGGCTGATTCGGTGCTCTCATGCGTACGTGCGGACCTGATCTTGGCTGTAGGATGATGAACCAGATTCCAGATCTACGGTTCATAGAATTTTGAGTTTGTTTTTTATTTTTCAGCCAAATTTCTTGCTTTCTTTTCAAATTTTTTTCCAAATCTTGATCTCAATTGACTTTCTAATTCTGTTTTCATAAAAAATTGCACATATCCTTGTATTTTTGGCTATGATATCCCATTTTATGCATTATAATCATATTTTTTTCTTCCAAAAATCCCTTAAATTGATTTTTATCCCTCATTTGGATAATTAGGGCTTGCCAAAATTCTCATTTGTCAATTTTGTATAATTTTCTAAGTAAAAATAAAAATTTCATATGAATTTTTTGAGATGTTACATATATATATACACTTTATTTCTATATTTTTTTTCTTAAGAAATGGAAGCAACTCTTTAAATTTCAAAATTAATCCTACTAAATTGAAATTTTCATTTACTTATCAAATTAAGGTCTTATTTGTCTATTTTATATTATATCTCCTATACATATTATTTTTCATTTGCCAACCCACAATTTGCACCCAAAGATGTCTTAAAATCTTTAAAATTATTTCACTTAACTCATTTCATTTAATTTCATTAAACTTATTTATCTTTAATCATTTGACAAAATTTTGGGTTATTACATGCATGTTAGTCAACATATATGAAAAAAAAATCATGATAGAGGCTTCTAGTTAATTTTATTAGCATACCTTTCATGCATCCAACTCTCATCATTTGTACTCTCAGGAGTGAAACCCTCGAGTTTAGAGTCTTCATATTCTGATACATAAGGTTCATTGTGGCCCTCTAATATATCGTTTATTCTGCCTACTTGAGATGCAGATCTTTCACTTGGTATAATTGCTCTTGAAAATGTGTTCTTGTCAAATATTAGTCCAACACCATAATCGGATAGTGTCGTTGCCATATTCCTTAAGTTTGTTCTTGTAATGGAATACTCGTTACCACTATCTTCATTATTAATATTATATTCTTCCCATTGGCATTCAGGGTCGATGTCAAAATCATCATCACTTGGATCATCTGAAGGATAATCCATAGTGACACACCACGTACTATCTGTTGCAAATCAATACACAAATCAATATAAATGTAGCACATATGATTACATGTTTTGGGTTTCGAAAAAAAAATGTAGTTGTTGACTAAGCCGAACGACACAATAGAAGTTTCTAAAAAATAGTATTATAATTTCTAATACCTTTTTTTCCTTGTTTTGGGTTTATGTTTCATTGTTAGTTTCCAACACCCATAGATAGCTAGATATATGACAATAACCAAAAAATGGAAATGATTATTGAATGCATAAAACATTTTCCCTTAAGAACAAGATTTTCATGATATGTTTAGCTGGACGAGCGCAGCAATGCCCTTCTTCCTATCGTTTCCTCTTCCTCGCTTCTCCACCGACTAGTAGAATGTTCCCACAAAAACCCTCTTCTCCTACCAGCTCAATTTTTTGGTTCGATTTATATTTTTCTTCACTTATTTCTGGCATAATAAGGTGGTGATGTGTACTTGTTGGTAAAGTAATGGATGCCATCTCATTTAAAATATGCCACATTAGATGCTTACTCACTTCCAATCTGACCAAAAAAATTTGATTTCATCCCTTGGATATAATTTATCATCAAATCAATAGGTTGGTACCTTTTCACCAAAATTGAAATGTTGGGATATATTTGTAGAAAAACATGAAACGTTAGGATTTTTAAGCTTATTAACCCAAGTCTAAAATGTATAAATACTTTGTAAAGTTCTTGAAACAACAATGAATTAGTTAAAATTCTTGTTTAGTTGTCATGGCTTGTCAAAGAGAGTTTAAAAAGCTCTTTTGAATTGCATCGATGTTCTTCATTCTTGTTTACTGAATCTCTTATTGATTATTGTTGTTGTTGTTGTTCTTCTTCTTCTTTCAAAACCCAACAATAACCAAAAGGAAACAGATTTGGAAACTGCTTGGAGACCAAAAGAGAGAACCAATAGTGGAGATATAAATTACCCAAAATCATACCCAAGTTGTGTCATTCTTTGAATCAAATATTTACCAATTAATATAGAAGATGAGTGATCTTAACTACCTAGAATCAATTTTTCATACCGTGTCACATGTAGTAATATAACAATATGTGCTCCAATCTCCAAAGCTCGCCATAACGATTCAACACTACAATACTTTCCAACAATAAGGTCTATAGATTGAAACAGTGGAGATTTAACCCAAAATGAAAGGAAAAAGAATTCTAGAATGTCAAAAGTTATGTTCTATATACATAAAGTCAATTACTGTATTTGTAACCTGCAAACTTGATTAATTAGTCTAATAAAGACAAGCCTTGGATGCAAATGAAAGTCACTCTAAGAATGTCAAGTGATCAAGAAAGGATGAAACTGGTTCAATAACTCCAAATATTCCAATGTGATGACATGTATCACACGACATCAAGATGCAAACAAGATGGTCCACGCTTAATATTTTATATTGAAGAAAATGAAAAGTTGTCATTAAACCTGTAAAATAAAATGAGACCATTTCAAGAAGGGGGTGGAAGACAATTCAAAAGAACAAATGAAGATGAGGCTTAAACAAAGTTGTAGCATTCATCCATTTTAAGACTCCAAGTGTACATCACAAATTGCTTCTATTAGAACTTGATTTTCCACGAAAATCTCCAGCTAAATTTCAAAATACTTAGCCGTATAAATTCTAAACATCTTTAATTTTATGCGTTGTATATATTCAAATTATATTTGAAAATCCATAATCTAGAGTACAGTCTAAATATTATTAAACTCTTTTTTCATATCCTATTTCCACTCCCGACCTATATCTCAGAATCATTTTCCAATATATATTTGTATATGCCTAATAAATTCCTATAAATAATTACATTAACAGCATTTTTTTAAAGAAAAAAGATAACCTTATAATATAAATAATTTCTGACAAATGCCCAAAATTCTCTTGACCCAACTAGCAATCAAACAATTAAAAACACTAACTAGTCTTGCATTTTTATTAGAGAAAATTAGATGATAGCTTCGAGGTTATACTCTACATAGAACAGATAAAAGTGGATAGGTTTTTGTAGAAGAGCAGAAGGCCAGTTAAAAACACTAACTAGTAATTTACGAAAACAGATATTATATAATTGATTATTATGTAATTCAGACACAAAACAAAATGGAAACTCTTCACACTTTAAATTGCTACAATGAGAGCTTACCAAGATTGTCTAAACATTTACAAATTGTGAAACTCTTAGACCATGTTGTTTATGAATAGGAATAGAAGTTTTTTTCATAAAAATACCAAAAAAAAAACTACTTACGAGGATAAGCAATAGAGGACATTACTGAAAATGTCAGAATAACTAACATATTAACATAATTATTTGTACGTTTTTTACTTAATTATGGCTATGTCGTATATTATTAATTATTATTAAAAGTAACAGAATATATATAGTTAGAAAAATTTATGTCATGAGCAGAATGGTAAGAATGACAAAAAGCAACAATGGTTTGCATTCATCAGTTTACTATTCACTGTTAATCTTCATCTCTGTGAATGATCAGATCTGGCTTGTATTCATTGCTTTTTCTTATTAGCTTTTTGGCTTTTAGCAGTTTTTGTTCGTCACTTTTCTAGCTAAATAGATCATATTTGGTTTGTGTTCATTGGTTCGCTATTCATCTTCATCTCACGGTTTACTGATCTCACGGTTTACTGCTCACCTACTGGATCACAGGATGAGCTTTGCTCATAGGATGGGATTACTATGTACCAACTATTTTAGGAAACACTCTACCGAGAACCTCTGATTATCGTTTGGAGCTGATTCCAGTAATGGATGATGATGATTTAGTTATTAGAAAGCAAGCCAATTCATGGGTAAGTCCCCTCCGATTTGCTCAAGCCTACTGCTTGCTACTCATCACCATCTGCTGCTGACGACTTCAGCAGCGAATGGCTCCTTTCTTTGGCATGAGACTACAACAAACAGAGATTCCAGCATGAGTTCTGAAACCGAGGAGATTTTGGTCTGGTTTGAATCGAATCCAGTTAATTATTCTGCGGCAATTCTGGTCTAGGTTGAATCAAATCTAGTTCATGCTTAATGTATACCAAACTACCAAAGACCTCTATCTACATCCTATTCTTCCTCTAAAAAACCCTCCAAACCAGTCGTCAATCTCATTCAGCTTCTGAAGAAGCCCAATCCATCGTTTCAGATGTTGAAGCCTCGCAAGCATTCCATGTTGCTGCTGCAGCGAACAGAGCAACAAAATTGTATACAAGCATGAGATTACAACGAATGGAGATTCTGGCATGAGTTCTGAACATTATGGTGATTCTGGCATGAGATTACAACGAACAGAGTAGCAAACAGAGGCAGCACAGAAAAAAGAAGTAGAGGCAACAATGGGAAGGCAACGATTAGCAAACAGGCAAAAAAATCAACAAAACAAGCAGGGACGCTTATATTGAGATCTGGAGATGGACACAGAAAGAAGAAAAGTAGAGCAGTTCCTTCTTAGATCTTAATGGGGTGAGGTGGTCGAGATCCAACGATGAAACACAAAGAAAGAAAAGTAGTATACCTCATTTTTTCATTGTGTACCAATGTATACCTAATTTTTTTTTTATTGTATATCAATAATATGCTTATGTTATACCAATATATATATTTAATATACCTAATTGTTTTCATTGTATACTAGTAATATTCAGACGTTATGCCAAATGGATCTTATAATTATTGTGATATGAACTATTTTTTTCATTGTATAACAGTAATATATTGACGTTATACCAAATTTGAAAACATTTATAAATATTTTTATAAATATCACTTTCTGTATACACTCTGTATACATAAGTTATACCATATTTTTGAGATCTTGCAACATATCACATTTTGTATACAACATATACACAGAAGTTACACACATTGTATACTAGTATTTTTGAGATCTTGTAACATATCGCATTTTGTATATATGTTATATACAAAAGTTATACATGTTGCATACCTGTGTTTGAAATCCTGCAACATATAGCATTTTGTGCAACGTGTATACAAAAGTTATACACGTCGTATACTTATTTTTGATTGCCATTTTTCCATTTTCATAAAAATTAGTTTCTAAACCATTTTTTGTAGTTTTGCTATTAATTTTTTTGTTTTTGTATATAAACAAAAATGACGGTATTTTTATAAATATTTTTATTTTTTTTATACAGAAATGTGATTTTCCCTCAGCGATAATCACCAAAGAACTACAATAAATCAAGCAAAAGAATTCAAAATCCAAACCCACTAAGCTTAACGAAGAAAAATAAAAATCTCAAATTTGTTTAGGCATTCATAATAAAAAAAAAAAGGAAAGAAACAAACAAACAAAAAAAAGAAGAAGAATTTAAGAAAGGACCAAACAAGACCCAACAAGAACATTTTTATTTTCTTTGATTTTCACCTAATCAATTATAATCCTGAAATGTTGACAGTAATTTTATCCAAATACATTTGTAACGGCATAATTGCTCCACAAGCATGAAAGAATAGCATTGCTCAAGCAAATAGGGTTAGGAGATAATGATGAACTTGTATATCTGAAAAGGACTACAAATGTTAAAAATATATATATATATATATATATATATATAAAAAAGCGTGAAAAAAAAATTTGCTTGATTCAATAGATTAAAACTTGTAAAGAAAACACTTTGTTTAGAAAACTAAAAGTGAAGTTGTTTTCCAACTTAATTCTTTTTTTAGATTGTATTCTTACTTTGAAAACACACAAACGAAATGTCTAACTTTAAATTGTATTTTTTTTTTAGATTGTATTCTTACTTTAAATTTCCAATAGTAAAACTATTGTTCTACAATTCGGATAAACTGCGCCAAATGTCTAGCCATCACAATGGTTGACTAGAATCATCTAAAAAAATCAACACAAAATGAACAGAAAAAAATCATTTAAGACAAAAACCTTTCATGAACACAACATATTCACTTTACTAGTTAGAGGAATCAAACAAGTATAAGTTTAACATCTAATAATATAGCATTGTTTTGAATATAATCAAATATATGTGTTCTATATTGACAAAATCCAAAGATACTAACATCTAAGCATGACACCAAGCATTAGCAAATGCTTTCATTGAGAGAAAGAGAGATCACCAAGAGAGAGAGAGAGAGAGAGAGAGAGAGAGGATTAGCATACGTTTTCAAAGCATGCATATGTGATTTCTGATAACAAAGAAGAAAGGAATAATTTTTATTAGGGTTGCCAAAAAACAATACATCTAACAATGACAACACTTGGCTTATATAGCCTTACGTCCAAATGTTAAATGTCTAAAATACCCATGTACTAATAATATTATGTATTATTCTAATATCCCCCCTAAAACTCAAGATGTCAGTGGAACAAGCATCAAGAGTTTGCTAACAAGAAATCGAAATCACTAAATACAATGCGACTTAGTAAAGAGGTCTACAAGTTGCAACGAAGAAAGCACAAATGGTAAGGTAATGATGTTGTCCTGCAAGTGATGATGAGTGAAGTCACAATCAATCTCAATATGCTTTGTTCCCTCAAGAACCAAATTGTGAGCAATTTGAATAACACTCTGACTGTCACAATATTTAGGGGTAGAAGTGATAGAAATGTCCATATCTAGAAGCAATCTACATAACCATATAATCTTTGTAGTAGTAGATGCCATAACATGATATTTGGCTTTGGTAGAAGACAAAGAAACAATAGATTGCTTTTTGATCTTCTAAGAAATCATAGAATCACCCAAGAAAATCCAAACCCACTGACTGATTTGCAATTGATGGGATCACTGGCCCAATCGGCATCAGAATAGTCACGAAGCTCCAAGGAAGATGATGAGGAAAAAGGCAAACTTTGATATAGAATACCACAAAGGTATTGAAGAATGCGAAGAACAACACCCCTATGAGTGGTAGTAGGAGAACCAACAAACTAACTAATAACATGAACAACATAGGCAATATCTGAATGAGTAATGGTTAAATAAACAAAACTACCAACAATAGTATGATAGAGAAAGACATTAGGTAGAGGTGTACCACCTATGGAAGTATAATGAAAATTCTGCTCGATGGGAGTGTGTAACACCCTGACCCCCGCATTATTTGATTTGAGAGTTGGACTTAACCACCATTCCTTTTGACGGTAAACTTAACCAATTGGCGGGTTGGGTCATGTTACTTCACAAGCGACACACACTTGTTCTTTTCTTTTTCTTTTTTTTTCAATACTTCATGCCTTAAAATAAATTCAATAGTACAATTTTCACAATAAAAAAATTAAGGCAATTAAAAATAAAGAAAAATTCAACTTCTTTATTAATAAAAGAAAGTACTTAATTTTGTAATGTAAACTAGTACATTGTTAATCAAAGAGACTCATAATCTCAAAATAAAAATACTAACTATCAGCAGAAGTCTTAAATCATGATTGGGCAACATGCCCTTACATTAAGAGAAACTTTCAAGAGAATGAAAACTTGCTAAAACAAAAAAACTATCTAATTCCCTTAGCCTTCATAATTTAATTTCCTGAAAAATAAGAGAGGAAGGGTGAGCACATAACTCAGTGAATCTTTATCAAACAACTATTTTTCAAACTCAAAACAATAGCACATCCATAATTCAAACACTTGCATACATTAGGCGTTTCAAACAACCAATTGTTTAAAGTTGTAATTTAGACCAAAAGAGTTTCTCA
>JAJIYU010005909.1:0-21513 GCA_030144865.1 Tinospora cordifolia | reverse complement strand
AAGTATTTGAAACTATTTTTTGAATTATGATATTCATCGATAAACATAGTAGCATGTTTATCAGGATTTAAATAGTTTTCTCATTTGCTGAAAATTGAGACTTGGGTTTAGTGTGGAGAAAGAGGTTGACAACCCCGAGTTCCCGGTGGATCAGACCCACACAGAGATGAAAAGTCCTGCGTACAAAGCAGAGAGCTGAAGGGAGCGCTAGTAGATGCGCTGGCCCCACATGACGCATGCATGAGGACTTGGGTTCCGATTCGGGGGTGTCACAATCGGATTTCCAAAGTGCACGCGATTTCTCTTTTTCTTTCCTCTTTTTTTTTCCTTCTTTTTCTTTTCTTTTTTTTTCTTTGATCCGGATGGAAGGGGATGAACAAGAGAATTGTAACACCCCGTAACTCTGCGAGCGTGTCACATCGTGAGCAAATAATTGGATAAATAAAATAAAGTATTTTTAGCAAATTAATAGCGATAAATAGAATAAGAAATAATAATTATTAAATAAATACTTAGAAATCGTGGTTGAAGAAAATAAATGAAAATGTTGCGATGCCGGCGAACACGACGATAAAAGAATTTTGAAATAAATAAAATTTTGAGTTAAAATTCTAAGAGATTAATATGTATACTTGTACATGTATATATTATATGAGGAAGGTTAAAAGTCATAAAATACAGATTATAAAATTATAACAGAAATTTACTAAATAAACTTGAGCAACAATAGATGGGGGGTACGTTAGCGTACTGAAGAAGCCGGAACAGGAGAACCAACTGGAAGAATTTGGGGCGGTGCGTCGAAGAGTTTTCGAGAACTGTTGCTGTATCTATAAATAGAGCAAGGGATTGATTGAAGAACAGAAAAAAGAGTACGAAGTTGTTGCTCGTGTTCTGCACACCGTGGAAGAAGAAGATGAGCAGAAGCTGTTGCTGCGTTGGATTGAAACAGAGTATGGGCCGGTGGTTGGGATGCTTGCTGGTGGTCGTTCCGTTCAAGTTGCTGCCGTGGGATGAACAAGATGATGAGACGAGTCAAGGGTGTAATGAACAGAGGAGAGACCGGGAGAACAGAGCAGGGTGCTCTGTTGCTCCTGCATGCTACTGTTACTGCTAATCGAGGAAGACGAAGACTGAAACAGGGGAAGGAGAAAAGCAGAGCAGCGTAATGCTGCTGCTGCTGTTGGTGTCGCCGAGCAGAAAACAAAATGGGAAAGGGAAAACTGCTGCGGCTGCAATCTGGACGTGAAAAAGGAAATGGGAGCCGATGCTGCTCGTTACGGCTGTGAAATGAAGAGGAAGCAGCTGTACTGCTGTGGACCACACACGGAGGAAGGAAATAGAAGAAACGAAGAAGATGTGTTACTGGTGACATGAATTGGTTTGAGATAGCCAACCGTGATGGAGCTGTGCGCTGCTGCTGCTGCTCGCGGGCTGCCGAACAGAGGAAGACAAATGAAGAATATGGAGATGGCTGCTGCTGTGCGTGATTTCTGAGTTGGACACGAGCTGCTCGTTGCAGACCAAAGAAGGAATTGATGAAGATGAAGAACGTGTTGGCTAGCTGGACCGAAAGAGAAGAGTAAGAAAAATTGATTTGGATTTTGATTTTTGGAAATTAAGCATAACATAGTATAGAACATTAGTACTTATAAATGGAATATACTAAATGAAATTTGAATTAGAGTGTAAATGGAATTATAAAAGCATAATTATTTGAACTAGTATAGAAATGGACTTATAAGTGGACTTATAATAGACCAATAATAAAAATATAACAAGACTTATAAATGGAATTTGAATTAGAGCATATCATAGTATAGAAATTAGTATACACTAGCTGGAATTAAGAAATTATATAATACTGAGACTTAGAAATAAAAATAAATTAGTATACTTCTAATAACTTAAATCTTTAATTTAAATAATTGAGAAGAATTAGAAATTATTTATGTAAGAACTAAATCAATTAAAGTAGGAAAATAATAGGAATGTTGCTTGAGATAATAGTACGCCATAATTATTTTGCAGATAAAAAGCTCTAGGATGGTCGTAGCGACAAAGGAATAAGAAATCGCCAAGAATTCAGGTGGGCAAGATTTTCTCTCTCACATGTATTATGCGGATTTAAAATTCAAGACATTGTTTGAATAGATTATAGGTTGTTAATGTTTTGAAAAAGGTTGATTTGAATTGTTGAAATTGGATGCTTTGGTTGAAATTGTTGAATTGCCAAATGATTTACCGCTATGCATGATTTCTATTAAGATTTACCGCTCATGTGATATTTCATTGATCTATGTCTGATATCATGTCGATTGAATGTTTGGGCTTGAATGCATGATTGCTTCACTAAATTAAAATTGATGGTTAAATAAGAATCCCACACACCGGTACGACGGGCTGCATAGCGTCGTAAATATTCCTGACCCTTAGTGTCGATAGCAAATTTCATTGTCTTGGGAATCATAAGGAACAGGCTGCATAACGTTCCTTACCTTTGACTGTGATATCTTGGGAATAAAAAGGAATAGGCCGCATGGCGTTCCTTTCCTTAGATTTTGCTCGACACTTGATTTGTCTTTGGGATTTGGTAACAGGCTGCATAGCGTTACCTCAGTAATTGGCTGCATAGCATTACTGTCCCTTAGACTGTGATTCACATGTACAGGTCGCATGGCGTGCATGGGGATAAGTAATAGGCTGCATAGCGTTACTTATCTTTGGATGTTGATGTTCTTGATTCTTGTTTCTGGCCAAATTGCATGCACTTATTTCCATCCTGGATCACAAAGGAATATTGGGAGTCTAACCAACTCTTTCGGTTTAGGTTACAACAAACAATTTAATGTTTGAAACGCCTAATGTTTGAAAGTGTTTGTAATGTTTTGGATTGGGTCTGTATAATGCCTGTGATGTGTAAGAATGATCCACTGGGCTTTCGAGCTCACCCTTTATATTTTTCAGGTACACTTGGACGTAGGATCTATGGATCACGTTAGAAGACCCGCACTTTGAATTAGACGCCTCGTGAGGAGGTCGTCAGGGATAGGGTACTTGGAGGTTAAGTTTTTATATACTTTATTGGATTATCTTAATGTAATTTGCTTTGGTTTTAAATTTAATTGTTTTACCTTTAAATGACTTTATTTGTCTAATCATTTCAGTCCGAATAAATGATTTTAAGGATTTTCGCTGCGTTATTGTTAAATTGTGTCGCTTAATCCTGTAAATATTTTGAGAACCCTTTTGATGTTTGATTTTATAAATGATTACTGAGATATTGACTTAAGAACAAAACTATGATTTGAACGGTATTCCGAAGAATAAGATTTTTGACAGAAGAAAATTTTAGTAGCATCTCGATTTTTATTGGGCGACAATCCACGCGTGATGTAACACGTGAACGGAGGTCCGGTCGAAAATTGGGGTGTTACAAGAATGAACAAACAATGAAATGAGGAGATGACTTTTTATAGCCAAATTTAGGGTGGGTCCCATTGGCAACAAAGTAAAAAATAATGGCTCCTTATCCATCCAAGTCATTGGATTATTACCAAGTTAACTAATAAATATTTTAATTTCGATTTATCCACATGACTCATCAATTTTATCTTATCTCTTATCCCATGAGTCATTAGATAATGATCTCTTTGATAAAGTTATTTTCATTAATTATTTATTTCATTATCCAAGTCATTCATGATAATCACCTCTTTAATTCATTTTTTTTTGTTATTCATTTTATTTTCCAACTAAGCACACACACACACACACACACACACACACATATATATATATAATAATTATCATCATGATATATACTTTTTCATTTAATTTAAATACACCTCTCTATATACATATTCATGCATATTAATACATATATGTATATATATGTAAATGAAATAATTATTTTATTATATAAATTCATTTTATTCATCATTATTTATTTATTTTAATTCCTCAAGTAATACACTTATTACCTAATGCTTTCACCAAAAATCATGTATTACCATTTAATACACATATTGATTAATATCATTGCCAAAAATTTTGTATTTCTGTATAATCATGTATTTTTTATTTATAATTTATTAATTTATACAGAAAAATACATATCGAACCCATCGATTGAATGTCCAAAAATACGAGTTGTTACACTAATGGTGTGAGAAGAGATGATGAGAAGAATTTTTTGTGAATGATTTGAATGAGCAAAAGAAGAGAATAGAAATAATGTGTGTTTTTATAGAGAATTGTTAAGTGTTCATGGAAAATGTGAAAACAAATCTCAACCCTTGGATCATGATCATATGAGATGTCCAAGATGAGGTTCTTAGGGTTGGCTAAAGTTTGTTGATTCTTCCCAAAGTCAAATAAATTTTCATGAGATGCAAGTTTTCTATTTTATTCCCTTTCTTTGTAAATATTTTTAACAACAAATCTTTTCTAATCTACTCTTATGGATTGTCTCATTATTAAGCTGTTAATTGAAAATTATTTTTATTTTATTAATGATCATGAATATTCTAGATTTTGGTATGTTTTTTAATTTGAAATTCAAATTTTGAATTTAAATTTTAAATTTAATTTTTGGCATCAATTTTTGGTGTAACTTAATTCTATGAGATTACTATTGAAATTATACTGCTTGTCTCAGTTCACTATAATGCACACCCTTTATTATAAAACTCGATGTACCTTCAATAATTTATATTGTTTGTTCAAGATTATTATTGATCTATCTGTTTTAATTATATTTTTTTTATCATTTGGTTGATTACTTGTAATTATTTTTATGCTAATATTATTTTACGTATTTTTTTTGGCAAGAAGTAGTTTATCAAGGCTCGAACCCAAAACCTCCCTGTATTAGTAGACTATTTAACTAACTAAGTTGATCATTTTTTTCACCGAAATATATTATTTTATTTTTAAGGTTCTTGAGTTTGGGTTTGAGTTTTGTTTTTCTCAAGAATTTTCCAGCTTGATTTATAAATAAATACATATTATTCATCATTCATTTTTCATTTTTTATGAAAATAATTTCAATTATTTATTATTCAAATTTATTATTTTAATTTTCTCAACAATAATTGCAACTTTCATTAGATAGGGAAGATATCATATTTCCTTAAAGCAAAGTGTATTCTTATAACTTTGCTCAGGAAGCGACAAGGTTGGAGGAGAAATACGAGGGTAGCTCATTCATGACTTTGCAACTTTTTGCTCAAGAAGCGACAAGGTTGGATGACAAATGCGATGGCAGCTCATTATGACTTTGCAATGTTTCCCTAGCCTTTGGTTCCTTTGACTTCAGGACTCATATACACCTTTCTTTCTTGGATTGTATGCTAAGACTCATATTCTCCTTGTACCACGTACTTGGAGGTGTGGCTTGATTCTCATACCATTTTATGTGTCCTCGGACTTGGTCGATCGTGTACCCATCATATCTATCCACGAGCTCTTTGGACTTCTAGTTTTCGTGGCTCATTCATCATGCTCGATCTTTCGAGCACCCAATGGTTCCTCATCAGGCATAATGTTCCATGGTCGGACCATGAGTCTTCAAGTTTACTGGTCGAATGTTCACAAATCCCCATTTAATTGAAGGAAAATAGATTAATTGAGAAATATAGTTTTTGGAAAGAGAATACATTAATTATTGAAGAAACGTAATTTTTAGGAAGAAAATATGATTTTTTTAGAGTAATTGTTTAATCTTTAGGAAGGAATAATGAATTTTTGGGTAATTATGTGATTTTTGAGAGAAAATATTAATTTTTGGGTAGAATATGTAAATATTTGAAACAAATGTATAAGTATTGAAAATATATGGGATTTTGGAAGAAAAAATGATCGGTAAATGGAATAATGAGAATAAATAAATATATATGCACATAATGGCAAGAAAAAATGAAAAAAAAATGAAAAAAATGAAAAGAAATAAGGTAGAAAAAAAGGAGGAATTGTGCAGCCCAGGCACATGGGCTCGGGCCACTCAAGTCCATGGGGGCTGCCCATGCGCCCAACTTGCCTCTCTTTTTCTTTCCCCCTTTTCTTCTCTTCTCTCTATTTTCCACAAAACAACAGCAGTTTTTAGCTAAGAAAATCAACAATGGCAACTGTTTTGGGGCCGTGGTTTGGCCATCCGATAGGGCCACCGACCTAACTTTTAACCTTGGCCACCAGGGCACCTTCTATGGAAACCCATGAGTATAATACCCTAAAAACTCTGTATTTAATTAAATAACATTCAAGATCAATTTAGTGAAATTGGGTGTAAAATGCAACTGAGCTCATTTCAGGGCTAAATTTGATAGGTTTCTGAAAGTCTCATTTAGTGACCTATAGGGACCCAAAACAATCTGAAATGAAGTAAGGTGAGATGAACCAATTAATTGGACAACATATCCAAAAATCAGAACAATTGGTTGAGATTAGGATTTTCATTTACCAAACGCCCTCCAGGGGGTTCAAATTAGAAAGAATTGACATTTATGACACTTAGGGGAATTGAAATGACCCGAAATGAAACGGGATGATATGAACTAACAAAATAAACAACATATCCAAAAATTAGAATAATTGGCCAAGATTTGGATTTTCATTTCATAGTGCCTTCAGTGGGTTCTAAATAAAGAAAGTAAGTGAAAACTAATTTGGCCAAACCATATATTGAAATTCTTAATTTCTTTATGTGATTCCAAAACCATAGTCTATAAATCATATTCTTTGTAAATAAAGAGATATTAATTTTTATTAAATTTTTGTGGACCCATGAATGTATGACCACCCCTAAACATATGCAAGTCACATAGGTGGAACACCACGATCATGTACACCCTCACCCTACTCAACGTCAATGGGATATTTCCATTAATTAAAATCATAAAGAATGATCCCATGTGCCATGTAAATGATTAAGTATGCCCACACCTATAGAAACCATGAAGAATGATTCCATGTGCCAAGATAAATGATCATGTATACCAAGGCTACATACAAAATGTCTCATATGTATGTGTGTGTGGGCACACATGTGACAAACCCAAGATAGAAGTTTAGTAGAGAGTGGTTGATTTAAAGAGATATAGAAAGATTCCTTCACCTAGGAAAAATCAAAAAATAGAAACTTACCTTATGTTCACATGTGGAACCAAAAATAGAGAGAATCTAAGGGAAATAAGAAACATTCCAAACCTTTATTTTTGTGTGTCCATATTAAAAACTTATTTGATTTCATAAATCACAACATATTAGAATGTTTCCCTACTGATAGAGGAAGTCTAAGAGAGATTAGAATGTATTCTAAACCATTAATTGTGTTCACACACGTAAAAAAAACAAATAAGGTTCAAAGATTTTGCTCACACTTGGATTGGAAACCTTAGTAGTCCCACTTGCCCAACCATGAGCTCACTTGTCCAAACCATGAGATTCACTTGCCCAAATCAATGCGAAACGTCCTCATTGTGTATGAAAAGATTCTCATTGTGTGTGATGTCCAAACCATCCTCATGGTGCTCAAGAACACCTATATAAACCCCTTCTTGCTCACATTCATCTCATCCCAAAGCAAAGAGTTGACACTTCCCTCTTTGCTTGTTCTTGCCCTCTTCTTGGCACATCTTCTCACTTCTCTTTTCTTTCTTGCGTGAGAAGTTCTCATTTCAGTATTTTAGATAGTTTTTCAAGTAGTTTTTGTTGGTGGTTAAAAGTTTTTGAAGTTTTAAAAGTGGTAGATAAGGGAAACCTCTACCGGATTCAACAAAAAACTCGGATTAAGGTGGAAGAAATTTTTTGAACTCCTACTTTGCTCTTTTAAAGTTCTAGCATGTTCATGTTTGTTTGAATTCTAGTTTTTAGCATGTTCTATTTTAGTTTCAGCATGTTTGATCATATTTTAATTTTAGCTTAGCATGTATTTATGTTTTAATCACTCATGAGAGCATGTCACGCTTAGAATCCATGTGTAGGATTTAATTCAATTTTTCAAGCATGCTATGTGATGTTTTCATGTTTTCTTGGTTGTTTAAAATTCTAAAATTTACATTTTGAATTTCTTTTATGATTATGTGAATCTTAAATATAAGAAATTGAAGATAAGAACCACGTACTGTCATAGTGATCCGTATGGGTGCTATGAGTGTTCTTAACACATTCTTGGAGTGTGTGGTTGTGGGTCGCAACTAAGGGATATTTTGTATGTGGCAGCCAATGAAAAGTGACAAAGAAATATCTTTCCACCCTAAAGAGAGGTATCTTAATTAAGAACATCAAGGGAGTAGAACCTCTTTCAATTCTAACGTTAACTATAACAAAAAAGTTGTGTGAATCACTTAATGCATGAAAGTGTTTAAATTTGAATGTGCTATTGATTTGAAGTAGTAACTTAGTTGTTTAATAAATGATTCACTCGGATATATGCTCATCCCTTCCTATTATTTCTTAGGAATTTAAAATGCATGATTAAGCTTGCTAAGGAATTAGAAAATCTATTTTTAAAAAGTTTCTATGTAAGAGCATATTGCCCAAATTTTGAATAATGACTTTCGCTGAATTTTTGTTTAAATTTTAGAGTTATGTACTCTTTCTTTTGAATATATGAATTCAATAATGTATTTTTTTATTTTATAAATAAAGAGTTTGAAGTTTTTCTTTATTCACTTGTTTTATTTTGTTGAATTTTAAACTCAATGGAGGTGTATTTATGAGTATTTCAATAAGTGTTAGAATAAAGAAATTGAGATGCAAGTTGTGTACTTGTAAATGTAACATAGGACCTAACCCGCCTTGTGGTTAAGTTCAAACCTATCTCTTGGGGGTTGGAGTGTTACAAAGGTGGTATCAGAGCCTAGGCATTAGCTGCTGGGCTAAAATTAGAAAGTTTCCTCTAATACGAAAGGTGGTATCAGAGTCTAGCCTTTAGGTGCCTTGGGCAAAAAGAATAGAATGTCAAGCCTAAACATGTGTTGATTAGGCTTAGAAAGTCAAACATTAGTTGTTTGACAAGAATTACAAACTCAAATCAGGGTTTCACATTGAACTGAATTAAAATTTTAATGCCCTACCTTCTATTTTTTAAATTGAAAAATGTTTTAGAAAGTATTTTAAAAAAGAAAACATGTGATTTGAAATGTTTTGTTTGGATACAAAGAGACTATAAGTTGAGCTGATAGTGGGTAAGTCTTGTCCCGAGTAAAGCTAGACATTAAAAAGGACGCAGGTTATTCCGCCCTAGAAAACACGGTTGCTAAGTAGACTGTTGCGATCACTGCAAGTGTACGAGATCGCAATAGTAATATACTTGGTAAATACCGGATTATCGTCTTTTGGGAATAGTTTGTGGTTAATATCTTAAATCCCAATTTAATTTTAATCTCAATTTTATGAAGGCTTAAAATCAAATTAAATATTAAAAACTTAAATTAAACTTAAATTAAATTTAAAATCAAATTGAAAGCAAATGAATATTAAATTGAAAAATATATGAATTAAAATTGTAGGATAGTAAAATATCATATATTCACTTTTAATACTTATTTCAATTAATCTAAATTTTGTTCTTGTAGGTTATAGCACAAATAATTAAAACCCTCTCCCGAGGTGCCTTAATCCTATCAGTTAAATTGCCAAATATCCTCTCCCGAGGCGTACAGTCAATAAACTAATGCATTAAAATATTAATCACGTGCAACCTTCAACAAAATTAACAACCTCCCAGTCAATTAATTCAAATAGGTCTATATTCTGATTATCCAATAATTGAACCTCTCTCCTGAGTTAATTCAATAATCTAAAATCAATTTATAGATGATCAATCAATAAAAAGCATTAAGCACACAGAACATAAAACAATACATCAAAATAAATTAATCAAAATAAAAATTAAAAGTTCCTACATCTAAATTACATCCTAGAAATAAAAATACTTAGTTTGACATATTTAAGAAAGTACCAAACAGAGAATTAAATAAAATAAAGATCATACTAGACTAGGATTTGATCTTGTTCTTCAATTCTTGTGCTTCAATTTTGATATCTTCTTCAATTTTGTTCTTTAATTTTTTTTCTCTGGTCTTCAATAACTGCTTCAAAATTGGAATCATGAACGAACCCTAAAAGACTACTAAGAGAGCCTGTTTATAGATTTTCAACCTTTTAGAATTCTAATTAAACACGGATTTGTATTGTAATTGCTTTATTTTCTATTCTTTCCATGTCATTCCAATCGTGCCCCTTACTTAGGAAACAAAATTATACCTTTTTGCCATTGACAAATCTCGCCATTTTCTTCATGTGCACGGGCATTGTTTTGGGTTGAACCGAGTTGGGCTTGACCATTAGCTGCTTGTGATCAATTACTCCATATTTATTCTTCCTTCTTGTATATATTTGCTCCCAATTATTATAAACCTACATAAACAAATACTAATCTTTCCTCGAGCATTAAATCACTAATATAAATGATAAAAACTATATTAAAATTCTTAAAATATGTAAATAGCATGCAATGTGAATATAAATAATTATGTGCCTAATTATAAGTAATTATGCCCTATTTTCTACCTAAACTCATGCAAAACATATGTAAAATATATATAATAATGTTAGTATGCAATACAACTAATAAATACCCCCCAACTTAAACTATTGTTCGTCCCCGAACAATGACTCTAATCTAAAACTAACATGCCATGCCATATAAAATTAAATTCTTTTTCACTCATGATTATAACCTCAATTTTCCATTCCAATAGTTTATGACTCATTAACACTTCCTTAGGGCCATTCAGGTTGTCTAGAGTTTCAGTTCATCCTCTATTCTTTCTTAACTTCACCCTTTCATCTGTTAGTATCTCAATCCTTTTAGACTTTGTAAGTGATTTGCAGGCACCTTCCCACTCACAGAAATCTTTTCCTCATACCTAAGTACACAAACCCTCTCAATTCTCTCCTCTATCTATCTTCTACTTAAGTCAAACTATAGTCAGGATCAGTGGTCCTTTTTTAGGTTGTAACGTGGTTTGGCTCAAGGTACAAGTGTAATAGGAATTTAATTCTGACTCAAGTGTACACTTATAGCAATAATAACAACCTATTTTGTATGATTTTTTTTTCAATATAACTTGATCCTTTCTTTTTAAGCCTTTGTATTTCTCGTTCATCCTCACAACTTTTTCTTCATAGCTCCCCCAAACTTATTTCATCACGTGCATTCCAAATTGTACTCACATGTACACTCATACAAAAGTAGAAAGTTCAGCTATCATTGACAATACTGAAGTACTAAAGAAATAAATATAACTCTCTTTTTTTTTTCTTTTTTTATTAAACAAAATAAAGCTGAAACAAAAACTGAAAACATATATATTTTAATGTTAGCATCCCCTCTTTCTTTTACATCATCAGAATAGGCAGTATTAAAACCATAAGTGCACACAATTAGGTCCAACCGAGATATTCATAAAAGGATAGAGTGTTTATATATATATAACGTTTAGGTTCATAATAAGAAAACAAGCTATAAGGTTCAAAATTGGCTACAAAGGATTATAAATACTAGGATTGACCTTTAGGCTATGAGTCAAAGAATGATGGCCTACTTCATTTCCCTCCTATAGTCATTCTTAAGCAGTGTTCAAGATAGATTTGATTATTTTAAGAGTTTGTGGAAAATTCTCTCCACTTGTGGTTTGGTTTCTACTCCTCACTTTTCTCAGTTTTTAGAATCTTAATCTACCTAAGACTACAGAGATCTGTCAAGGTCAAATTTTAAACAAACCAAGCACACAGACTGTTTGAAAGTACCCTAGTTTTTTGTCTCATCACACTAGATGAATTTTCAATTTCATAGGTTACTCAGTGAAAATTTTCAAAAAATATGGCATGGATCTAGCCTAAGTGACATCTATATGCTCTATATGCTCATGTCCTAATTCTAAATAAATAATCCTAGTATCTAAATGTCATGAGAGAATTTCAATAGCTATATATGTGATATGCCCATAAATATATGCAGTTTAGAAGCATTAATGCACACAAAATATGTAAATGTAAAGGAAAAATAAACTTGAAATGAAAAGAAGAATTTCTTCAATGTGCACCCCCAAACTTAAATTGTGCTTTGTCCTCAAGAACACACTTTTCTTTAACGCTCACAAGGAGGATAGTACGCTAAAACACAAACATCCACACACATAAACCTGCATGTGGGAAAAAGAAGACAAGTATTAGAGAATAATTAACTAAAATGCATGAATTTTTTTATTTTTTTAATTTTTTGAATAAACTACCATGCATGCATACCAAAAAAAAATCCTATCTAAATAAATCAAAATGAAAGAAAAATAAAACCAGTGGGTTGCCTCCCACTAAGTGCTATGTTTAACATTGTCAACTTGACGTGGATACGGGTTAACTGAAGCCCAATTTGTTGATCTTTGCAAACACTTTGGCTTTAGGCAACTCTTGCTTCATAATATCTAGTGGCTGCTTACATTTTAGAAATGGATCTTGTGACTGCTTCCTAGGACTTTTCTGAGTATGAATAACATCCTGTAGCTCTTTCATAGCATAGTTAAGCTTCCTATATGCTTGTATGGCCTCCCCTTTAGCAAGTTCAGCATCTTTAACTTGAATATCAGGAGGTCTGGGCTTTTCAATCTCTCTCTGATCGCTAGCTTGCATCATATTATCCTTCTTGCATTCTTGCACTTTAATAAGGGGCTTCAATGAGCTATAGATGTTGAAGACAACTCGTTTGGCATTCATTCGCAGTGTGAGCTCTCCCCTGGCGACATCTATTAGGGCCTGACTAGTAGCTAAGAATGGTCGCCCAAGAATCAGTGGTATCTCCCTGTCTGCTTCCATATCAAGAACTACAAAGTCAGCTGGGAAGATAAACTTATCCACCTTTACTAGAACATCCTCAATAACGCCTCGTGGATAAGTGATAGAATGGTCTGCAAGCTGAAGGGTAATACTGGTTGGCTTGATCTCTAATAGGCCTAATCGGTAGTATACTGAAAGGGGCATGAGATTTATGCTGGCCCCCAAATCACAAATAACTTTATCAAATATATTAGTGACTATGCTGCACGGAATAGTGAAACTCCCTGGATCTTTCAACTTCTGAGGTAGCTTTTTTGTATTATAGCACTGCACTCCTCTGTCAACTGCACAGTTTCATGATCTACCTGCTTCTTATAAAACTTCTGCGGAAAAGGTAACGGAGGAGGCTTAAGGTATTTGTTACCTTGAATAGTGATGTCGGGACATCTAACATTCTTCTTTTCATCATCAGTAGGTGATGGATCTGTTGACTCAATACAAGCTAACCCTTTAGAATATATAATCTCATCAACTAGCATAGGAGGGCTGGATGGAATGGGTGGTCTCTGAACTTCTCTCCTACTTCTTGTAGATATGGCATTGCAGCTTTCTTTAGGATTTACCTGAGTGTCACTAGGAAAGGAGTTTCGTTGATGATTGGAGAATGCTTGGGCTATCTGTCCCATTTGAGTCTCAAGGTTATTCGCAGTTGCATTCATGTTTCCCATTTGTATTTCCAAACCTAAGACTCTATTGCCATTCTGATCTATTCTTCCACTTAATTCTTTAAAGAAACGAGCTTGCATATTTATGATCACGTCCGGTTTGTCTTCCATAGATGGTTTTTTTTTTCAAATAGACTCTGTTGAGGGACATAACCCAGTGGAACTTGCTAGACGTTTCTGTTATTCGCATAAGAGAAGTTTTCATGTTGACAGATACCCGAATGATAATATTGAGGAGCATTGGACCCCTGTTGTTGACCATGATAATTGTTGAATCGATTCACCGCATTTAACTACTCTATAGAAGCTTATGCATTAAAAGAGGCCTTATGTGCTTCTGCTATAGCCAAAATAGATTGGTTCTGAGGAGCCTAAAACTGTCTGTTGCCCAATTTCTCAGTTAATGAATTCATTTGGTGGGTCATGGAAGCTATCTAGGCCTGCAAAGCTATAATCTCATCAACCTCATGTAGTCCACCCCATTTCACTGATCCTCTATGTGTTCCATATCCATATGCGTTAGCTGCCATATCTTCAATGAGGTAAGTGGCCTATGTAGTAGACTTTTCCATCAAGGAATCAACCAAGGCTCTAGTAGGTGGTGTCAAACCACTGTAGAACATCTGAATCTGTAGCTAAGGAAGATAGCCATGTTGTGGGCATCTTCGTAGTAAATCCTTAAATCTCTCCCACGCTTCATAAAGGGACTCAAAGTCTGACTGATTGAATGAACTACTTTCACCCCTAAATTGATGAACCTTAGCAGGAGTAAAATACTTTTGCATGAATTTCTGTCCCATCTCTTTCCAAGTGGTGATGCTACCTGGTAGGAGAGTCTATAGCCATGTTCGTGCCTTATCCCTTAAACAGAAGGGAAAAAGTCTCAATCTCAACTGATCTTCAGTCACACCATTCATCTTGACAGTATCACAAATTTCAATGAATGAGTTCAGGTGCACCATCGGATCTTCAGTAGCCAAACCCACAAACTATTGTTGTCGTACCATTATAATCAAAAAGGGCTTTAACTCAAAGTTATTGGCGTTGATGGGTGTTCTGGCAATTCTGGAGTAGTTATTATTAATTATAGGCTTGAAAAAGTCCCCGAGAGGTGTTTCACCATCAGTACCAATTGCAGATTTACTTCTCTCAGCCATATCAGATCTATAGCTTCGAGTCTTTACTCATTAACAACTTGAAATACTACAAGCAAAGAAAACAAATCAAGTGTAGCGAGCCAACAAATTAAATAAATAAAATAAAATAAAATAAAGAGAATAAAAATAGAGAGAATAAAAGAAAAAAAACAGACAATAATAAATAAAATAAATAAATAAATAACGCTGAAACAATGATAAATAAAAATAAAGATAAACTAAACTAACTAAAATTAATAAAATGCCTTAAAAAATAAATAAATAAGAATAAGAATAAAAATTAAATAAACTAAATTATGCTAAAAAATAAGAACAACAAAAATAAAATAAACTAAACTAAAAAAATTGTTTAATAAATAATAATAATAAAATAAAAATAAATGAAAAAATTAAACTAAACTAAACTAAATGAATAATTAAAAAATAAAACAATTAAAACTAAACACTAATAATTAAATAAGAATAATAGTAATAAAACAATAAAATAAAACTGAATTGAATTAACTAATGAAATCAAATAAACAATAAAAATAATTTTTATGCCTTTTATAAATAAATTACAGAAATTGACTAAATTAGTTTTATGCCTAAAAAATAAAATAATTAAAGCTAAGATAAAAATAAAAGTAAAATAAAATTAAAAAAGGTAAAAAATAAAAATAAGAATAATAAAAAATAAAATACTAAACTAAAAATAATTAATGAATTAATAAAAATAATAACTATACTAGAGTAATAAAATAAAAGATGAAAAAAGAAAAGAAAAGAAAAACTAACCTAAAAAGAAAAGAAAAAAACTAACCTAATATTAATAAAAAAAAATAACGATTAACTAACCTAAAATTAAATAATAACAATTAATAATAACTAACTAAAAGAAAAAAAAAACAACTAACCTAAAACTAAACAAAAAAATAATAATAATAATAACAACAATCTAAACTAACTAAACCAAATAAAAACAATCAAAACTAACTAAACTAATTTAACCTAAAATAATCAATTACAAAAAAAAGAAAAAACAAAAAAACAAAACTATTGAATTAAACTATTAAATTATAGAAATGAGTTGAATCTAATAAAAATAAAGAATAAAATAAAATTAAAATCCTTAATTAAAATTTTAACCAATTTCAATTGATTTCAAGATTATTAACATTGCTCCCCGGCAATGGCAGCAAAAACTAATTGGGATCACTACAAGTGTACAAGATCACAATAGTAATATACTCGGTAAATATTGGATTATCGTCCTCTGGGAACGATTTGTGGTTAATATCTTAAATTTCAATTTAATTTTAATCTCAATTTTATTAAGACTTAAAATCAAATTAAATATTAAAAACTTAAATTAAATTTAAAATCAAATTGAAAGCAAGTGAATATTAAATTGAAAAATATATGAATTAAAATTCTAGGATAGTAAAATATCTTGTATTCACTTTTAACACTTATTTCAATTAATCTAAATTTTGTTTTTGTAGGTTATAGCACAAATAATTAAAACCCTCTCCCGAGGTGCCTTAATCCTATCAGTTAAATTGCCAAATACCCCCTCCTGAGACGTACAGTCAATAAACTAATGCATTAAAAATATTAATCACATGCAACCTCCTACAGAATTAACAACCTCCCGGTTAATTAATTCAAATAGGTCTATATTCTGATTATCCAATTATTGAACCTCTCTCCCGAGTTAATTCAATAATCTAAAATTAATTTATAGATGATCAATCAATAAAAAGCATTAAGCACACAGAACATAAAACAATACATCAAAATAAATTAATCAAAATAAAAATTAAAAGTTCCTACATCTAAATTACATCCTAGAAATAAAAATACTTAGTTTGACATATTTAAGAAAGTACCAAACAGAGAATTAAATAAAATAAAGATCATACTAGACTAGGATTTGATCTTGTTCTTCAATTCTTGTGCTTCAATTTTGATATCTTCTTCAATTTTGTTCTTTAATTTTTTTTCTCTGGTCTTCAATAACTGCTTCAAAATTGGAATCATGAACGAACCCTAAAAGACTACTAAGAGAGCCTGTTTATAGATTTTCAACCTTTTAGAATTCTAATTAAACACGAATTTGTATTGTAATTGCTTTATTTTCTATTCTTTCCATGTCATTCCAATCGTGCCCCTTACTTAGGAAACAAAATTACACCTTTTTGCCATTGACAAATCTCGCCATTTTCTTCATGCACATGGGTGTTGCTTTGGGTTGAACCAAGCTGGGCTTGACCATTAACTGCTTGTGATCAATTACTCTATATTTATTCTTCCTTCTTGTATATATTTGATCCCAATTATTATAAACCTACACAAACAAATACTAATTCTTCCTCGAGCATTAAATCACTAATATAAATGATAAAAACTATATTAAAATTCTTAAAATATATAAATAGCATGCAATGTGAATATAAATAATTATGTACCTAATTATAAGTAATTATGCCCTATTTTCTACCTAAACTCATGTAAAACATATGTAAAATTTATATGCAATGCAACTAACATAGACCTTGGTCTCGTCGCCTAATTTGAAAGTTGTCCCACCAGCTTGTATGAGTAGTCGAGTTGAAGAACACCCTTACTTTTTACATAAGAAAATTAGAAGGTGGAAAATTAGGGCAAGAAAGTGTATAGAAGTCGAAAAAGATGCCAAATGTGATATCTTGACTAGATAGAGGTTGTGAGTCAACCAGATTGAACCCTAGGTCCAAAGAAAAGACCCTAGGTAGAAACGTGGTGTAGCTACGGGTGGCATAGTGAATCAAAAGCATAAATCATTAGGACATAAGTTAGAAATATAAACTTGTGTGAAAACAAAAAATTGTTTGATCAGGACATAGGACCGAGAAGCTTCTATATCTTTCAATTTCTACGTAGTATGGGATGCATAGGAATTCGGGGTTATGGAGGAAGCTTAGACTCGGAGAATGATGGACCATGTGTAGTGAATGATCGGTAACTCTGGCAGAAAGGGTTTTCTATGCTCATTGATATGGGACGGTGGAGTATAGTGGGCTCTGGGTGCGACTTTGTTCTGGGTAAAAACCTAAGTAAAAGGGGTAAAATGGTATGAGAAACTTGAACCTAAAAGCTTAGGTGGAAGCTTGGAACCTTGCTATGCTGGCTTGATTATATGATTGTATGATATGCATGCTTTACTATTTATTTACTTTGAGACCAAATCATGTACCCATGCATGAAAAAAACCTAGAAGAGAAACCTTTATGCCATTGAACAAATCGAGAACCTAGAAACTGAATCTAGAATCATGATAGGACGAACGTTTGATGAAACAAACATCGATGTTGAAAAGATGAATTGTGAAGAGTTCAAGGAGATCTTTTGTGAAAAGTTATGTCTAGAGGCTGCCCTAAGAATTTGTAAGAAAGCTATAGGAAGAATTTGTAAGACTCAATCAGAAAAATCTCACCTTGACTGAGTATGAGAGGAAATTTATTGAGCTAGCCAATCTATTGATTTGGGAGGATGGGATGAAGGCTAATAGGTTTACTCAGGGTCTCAAGATTGAGATCTGCAAAGTGGTTATGACTTTGGGCTTAAAAACATATAGGGATGTCTTGGAAAGAGATCTGATCCTAGAGTAAGAACTCAACCTAGAGCAAAGGTTGAGAGAAAAGAATAAGAGGCATGCAAATGAAAAAGATCACGGGTTACAAAAAAAGAATAAGAGTGGTAAGGCCCCACAAAAATAGAGGTAGCCCAAGAACGAGTCTAGAGAACAAGCCAGGAGGTAAGGGCAAAAACTTGATGTGATCTTTTGAACAGATCTAAAAAAAAAAAATACTTGCAAGTGCACAAGGTAAATCGTAGCACAAAACAAGGTCGATCCACAGGGATTGAAAAAAATAATAATATTTTTTTCTAGAAAATAGATTTGATCATTTATGCACCTTCTAAGTCAAAGTAGATAAAAGTGTAATTTAACAACTTAAAATGATAAAGCAAATCACAAAAGAAAGAAATGAAACTAACTAAAATGAAGAAAAAAGAATAAAACTAAAAATAAAAATAAATAAATAAATGAAAATAAAAACAATCTTAAACACAAAAAAAGAATAAAAAAATAAAAAACTTTAATAATTAACTTTTAAATCAATAATGACAATAATAATAATAATGATGATTAACTCTAAATTTACTAACTAAGACTTAAAAAGTAGAAGAAAAACAAAATAATAATAATAATAATAATAATGATGATAATAATAATGATGAAGATGATGAAGCAACTCACAAAAGAAAATAAAACATATGAGTAATTAAATATCAACTAGAGAAATAAGAGAAGAGAAAGAATATTAGAGACAAAATGAAAGGAAAATGACAATCTTTATTAAAAGAAAAAGAGAAAGAACACTTACAAAGATTCAAGGCCTAAGGTATTATTACTTACCCTAGCCTTGAATCATACAAAGCCTCCTTCTCCAATGCTCCAAACTTCTTAAACAAAAATAAGACTAAGACTACAAAAATGAAATTTAGAATTCAAGAGATGAGGGGGATGAATTTCTCTTGAAATCAATCCCCTTTTATAGAAAAGTCAAATTCCTAATTTCCAAGAAAATAAATCCACCAATATTCTCTAAAAATCTCCTAAAAATGGTCAATTTTTGAATTACACAAAGATATTCAATTAAGAGAATAAAAAGAAGATAATGGTCATTTATGGAGTTGATTGTACATCTTCATGTTCCCTAAATGGGTGGATATATGCTCATTCAAATCTTCATCCAAGATTGCAATCACGTGGGTCCCACAGAGTTAATCTAACGAACACGGATTGATCATCAACCTTGTTATACGTAGCACTTCAATTCTTCGTATCAAGCCCTTGATGCACAGATATGAGGTGTGGATCTTCCAGACAATTAAAATCAATTACTTGAAAACTCTAAAGATACTTGAAGACCAAGTAAGACATCCACATACTCAAAAATATAAATGACCTTATTAAAAATAAATGAAAATAGTACAAGAATTTAAAAAAAAATGAGAAAAATGTTTTATTTTTTTTTTAATTTTTTTATTTTAAAGTCTTATTACTTTATTATTTTTAAATATAAAATTATTAAAAAGTGAGATAAAAAATGCAAAATTGTGATTTCATCACACTCCCCCACTAGTATTTTGCTAGTCCCTTAGCAAAAAAAGAAAAACAACTAACATAAAAATTGTAACCTGATTGAGTAAGTGTTCACTTATACAATCTTGTTGATTTAGCATTATACTTGTATTTCAAGGCATAGGTCATTTAATGTTTTTGATCCATCCAGCTATTGAAGATTTTCAAGTCTCAAGGCATAAAACCTTTATAACATAAATTCTATCAAACTCTTTGTGTAAAGTGGATTCTGACTTTGGCCTAAAATTTTTGGTTACATTTAAGGGCATGTGGTAAGCTTCCTTACACCTAGAGTATTCAGTTAAATTGTTATCTTAGTCCAAACTAGATTTGCACAAGGATGACAAAGTCTTGATCACAACCTATAAAGGTGGAACGTATTATCTGCAACATACATCTTGCACAGCAACTCAAGATGCCCTTGCATTTTCCTAAGCATTCATTACTTCTCTTTTTTTTTTTCTTTTTTTTTTCTTTTTTTTCTTTTCTTTTTTTTCTCTTTTTTGTTGTTTTATTTATTTATTTATTTTTCTAATATATATTAAACTACTTAGA
The DNA here is from genome assembly GCA_030144865.1 of Tinospora cordifolia. Taxonomy (NCBI): domain Eukaryota; kingdom Viridiplantae; phylum Streptophyta; class Magnoliopsida; order Ranunculales; family Menispermaceae; genus Tinospora; species Tinospora cordifolia. The sequence goes on along the minus strand of JAJIYU010005909.1, from coordinate 1,066 downwards.
AAAATGACAAATCATCTCTTGAGATATAATTTAACTCTACATCTATTGGTTTGAGGAAGTCCACTAGGATAAGGGATAAAACCTAATTTTAAGCCTAGTCAGATGTGAGTGCAAGATAAGAAGTTTTCAAGAATGTATTTTATAAAAATTCTATGACTTAGACTCATACTCATGTCCATTTCACCTGATGGGTCAATTAACACTTCTTTACCATTTGCCTTGATCAAACAATTTTTACACTTATTTCAACAAGCTTATACAAGTAATTACTCATTTTTTTTAAGAAAAAGGTTACCTAATTATTCAAATAGAGAGAAAAAAACATCTTTTTTTTAAGACAAAATGCAACTCAAAAGGAATGATGAGCTGACGCTCTCCCCCAGTAGAAACACACATTGTCCTCAATGATTAAAAAAAATTGGAAAAATAAGCTACACACAATCAATTGTAAATAGGATCCTGAAGCAAAAAAGTTTGCTCCTCTTGTGAGTTGGATAACTCAAAGTAGGGCTTCAATCTTTGTCCATTGACCTTAAAATTGTTTCCATGTTCATCAGTTATTTCAATGGCTCCATGAGGAAAAACAGTCTTAACAGTAAAAGGACCCAACCAACGAGATTTCAATTTACCTGGAAATAAATGCAAAAGAGAGTCATAAAGTAAAAGTTTTTGCCCTTGGTTGAAAGACTTCCTAAGAATATGATTATCATGGACCATCTTCATCCTAGTTTTGTATTTCTTAGCACAATCATATGGATCATTTCTTAGCTCTTCTAACTCAGTAAGTTGAAGTTTCCTTTGAACACCGGCTTTTTTTAAATCAAAGTTGAGTTTTTTGATGGCCCAATATGCTTTATGTTCTAACTCAACAGGTAAATGACATGCTTTGCCAAACACAAGTCGATATGGGGACATACCTATTGGTGTCTTGTAAGCTGTTCTATAAGCCCATAGTGCATCAGATAGTCGAAGGGACCAATCCTTCCTATTGGAATTAACAGTCTTTTCTAAAATTCTTTTAATCTCCCTATTGGAAACTTCCACTTGTCCATTGGTTTGGGGATGG
>JAJIYU010005908.1:0-21599 GCA_030144865.1 Tinospora cordifolia | reverse complement strand
TCAAACAGGAAAACGACTTTCGATTTCTAATGTAGAAGATCGTACAAGACGCAACTACAGAGCATACTCTCTTGGTCATGCAACATGATGATTGAAAGAAATAAATGCAAACAACAAAAATAAAAATATAAAAGAATCAAACTAACCAAACAAGCACGCATCATCTAAATCAAAATAATAAATTAAAAGAAAGGAAGGAAACTCACCTCGAGATCGCTTTCTAAATTATTTGTAGTACTTCGTGGCTACTACTTCACGAACTATTTAGAGTAGCTCAAGCAAAGAAGAACTTGAACTAAGGTTGCCAAGAAGGAGGCAAAGAGAGAAAGCAAGAGGAATTTTCAACTCTTAGGGATGAATGAAAGGGGTGGAGTAAGGGGGGTTTATGTAGGGCTCTCTTTCAAATAGTGTCTCTATCTTTCCAATGTGGGATTATTCCTTCCTACACATGCCCACTTTAACATCTCAACAAATGAGATATTTCATTTATGGATGCCTTTCCTTTACATTACTTCTCTATATATATTACCATCATACTAAACGAAATATTATTTTTATCAGCACATCTAATTAATACTTTATACACATAATTTTCTATATTAATATTATACTAAAAATACTATTTTCTTATTCAAATAGAGAAGCATATATTTACCCAACAATTCTATATGTCTATTATTAATCAATGTATATTACTTTATACTTCTATGCTAACTAATTAATTGCATACCAATGACAAATATATGTACGTATTTATATATAAATGTATACGTATATGTGTTTTAAACTCAAATTTCGGTTATTACGTCACTAAAATTTTAGGTATTACAATTATTACGTCACTAAAATTTCAGGTATTACACTCTTCCCATCAATAAAAAGTTAGAAAGTTTTTGTCCATAATTCTGCCATGCTACTCTAAGTCATTCCTAGTGTTTTCTTAACTTTTGCGATTACTCTAAGGTTCCCTAGGTTAACAACAATTGCTATTCCTTAATTTGAAAATATTGAGCTCTGTTACCAACATTGTCGGGACCCCTTCCCTTGGGATAAGGATGAACGAACAAGCAAGTGTTCTAACAAACCCATTTCCAAACCGAGCTCGCCAAAACACTGTTAAGTCTCTTCTTATACTATACACACACTATCAGAGTAATCATAAGAAATGCGAAAACAACTAGAATAAATAATTATAGCAGATTTTTTTTAAGTTAAACAAAAGTCAACTATATACATATACAGTCTCCTAAATGTAGTAGTAGTAGAAATGTAATAGTTAGAATGTTTACAATGCTTTCCTCACTGCCTAACCTGATACTAACTCTCAAAATAGTAAACCACGTAATGAAAGCTACCAAAATAAACGAGGTGCACTCTATGCAATGACCACCTTCTTCTTTTTATCCTTAGCAGAAGAAGAACATGAAATGTTAAAGTAATAAGTCAATTTTTTCCATAACGACTTAGTATATAATGTAGCCTAATCTATAACTTAGAACAATAATTTCATAAAACAATGTCACGTATGCATGCACAATAATAATAATGCGAATAAATGCAGCGGTTAATAAATGTTAAATCCACAATGCAGTCGTGCACCTTCCATTTTGAAAACAATTTTAATGCTGAAAACACATGCTAAAGTTCTCAATAGCCGACAAGGCATAATAAATCCACTCAAGCGGGTATACCCGATGATTAAGTGTATTCTCAATCATATCATAGGGATCCGTTAGCTTATACTTCATGTATAGCAGTCTTATGTCCTTTATAGGGAAGCCCAATTGATAGACCTGATCAGAACGTACCTCTAGATATGACGACCACTCATCCTCAATGTTTTACCACATCCAATACCCTAACCTATAACACCCCAACCCCTTAAAAATAGGTTTAAGCTCAACCACATGGCAGGTTGGGTCTTATGTTACATTCACAAGTATACAACTTGCATCTCAATTCCTTTATTCTAACTCTTATTGAACCTTTCATGAGTATCTCACCCAATTTAATCAATTTTAAATTCAATAAGGTATTACAAGTAGAAAAGAAAAATTTCTAACTCTTTATTTATTAAAGAAAATAAAGAAGTATATTATTAAATTCATAATCAAGAGTACATAACTCAGAATTTTAAAATAAAATTCAGTAGAAGGCTTAATAAATCAAAAGTAGGCAACATGCCCTTACATTAACAAAAGATTCTAATCATCTAAGGTCTTCATATTTAATTTTCTGAAAAATATTAAAGAGAGGGGTGAGCACATAGCCCAGTAGATCATTCATTAAACTACTAATTTACTAATTCAAATCAAAAGTACATCCAATTTCAATCACTTACAAGCATTAAGTATTTCAAACAATATCTTGTTAGAGTTGTATATTTGACCTAAAAGAGTTTCATACCGTTGATGTTCTTCATTAAAATACTCATATTCTGGGATGGAATGACAATTCATCTTGTCACATTCCATTGGAAATAAGGATCACATGTCCACATTCCAAGTATTTTAAAACACATCCACACTTAATGATGTTGCTCATATACACCAAGTATATACAAAAAAAATACCTATAACATCACTTAGACTATTATGATCGTATGTGGTTCTTATCTTTACTTTCTCATTTTAAATTCAATTAACCATGATACTAAATCATAAGAGTTGATATCAGATTTTAAATAATAAAGAAAACATACATGGCATGCTTGAAAACTCAAAAATAAACCTAAGCATGTTATGTTATCATGTATGAATTAAAACATGAAAACATGTTAAACTGAAAATAAACTTGATCAAACATGTTTCAAATTGAAATATAAACATGCTGAAAATTAAAAAAAAATACAGATGAATATACTAAAACTTGAACTAGCAAAGATGGAGTTCTAAAAATCCCCTCCATTTTATGATGTATTCTCCCAAAAATTTCACAAAGGTTCCCCAAAGTCTAGCACTTTCAAACACCAACCAAAATTCACTTCAACAACTCTCTAAAATACTAAAATCAGAACATTTCACACAAGAGAGAAAAGAGAAGTGAGAAGGGGTGTCAAGAAGAGGGTAAGAACAAACAAAGAGAGAAATGTCGATTCTTTGCTTTGGGATGAGAAGAACGTGAGCAACTAGGGGGGTTTATATAGATTTGCAAAAGCACCATAGGGACGGTTTGGACATCAAACACAATGAGAATCTTTTCATACACAATGAAGATGTTTTGCATTGATTTGGGCATGAATCTCATGGTTTGGGCAAGTGAGCTCATGGTTGGGTAAGTGGGACCACTAAGGTTTCCAATCCAAGTATAAGCAAAATCTTTGAACCTTATTTGTTTCTTTTATGTGTGTAAACACAAATAAAGGTTTAGAATACATTCTAATCTCTCTTGGATGTCCTCTATTACTTGGATTTCATGCTCATAGCATCTTTCTTATTTGGTTCCTTTGCTTGGTCATCACACATGTATGCATGGGAAATACTACTATTTTGGCATCACATGTGAGCACGATGTAACTTTTTATTTTTTGATTTTCCTTTGTTTGTTAGTTAAATCTAAGTGAAGAAATCTTTCTATATCTCTTTAAATCAACTACTCTCCACTAAACTTCTATTCTTGGACTTGGTGTATAATATCACACCTAATGGCACACATGATCATTCTCAAACTTTTTTGTGGGACAATTTTTGTGTGTAGAGCATGGTGTACATGATAATTATTTGGGTGTGCATGAGATCATTTTTCATGGTTTTTAAACCATATAAAATGTCTACTAATGTGGGTGTACTGAATCATTTGCGTGGGACATGAGATCATTGTACAAGGATTCAAATAAAGGAAATATCCTATGGAGCTTTTGGTGGGGTGAAGGTACACATGATCATACTGTTCTACCCATGTGACTTGTACATGCTTAGGGTGGTCATGACTTCATGGGTTCACAAAAATCAAATAAAAAATAATATCTCCTTATTTACAAGGAATTATTATTTATAACCTATAGTTTTGGAATCACATGAAAAAAATTAAGAATTTCAATATATGGTTTGGCCAAATTGGTTTTCATTTACTTTCCTTATTTAGAACCCACTGAAGGCACTATGAAATGAAAATTTAAATCTTGGTCAATTGTTTTGATTTTTAGATATGTTGTTTATTTTGTTAGTTCATATCATCCTGTTTCGTTTCGGATTATTTTGATTCCCCGAAGTATCCTAAATGCCAATTCTTTCTAATTTGGACCCTTAAAAGGGCGTTTGACAAATAAAAACCCTGACCAATTATTCCAATTTTTGGATATGTTGTCCAATTATTTGGTTTATGTCACCTTACTTAAGTTGTTTTGGCTCCCTAAGGGTCACCAAAGGAGACATTTGGAAACCTGCCAAATTTAGCCCCGAAATGAGCATGATTTCATTTTGCACCCAATTTCACCGAATTGATCTTGAATTTCATTTAATTAAATATAGAGTTTTCAGGCATTACATAACCTGCACCTCGAACCTCAAGATTTGGTACACATTTATCATTTAAAACTTATTTAAAGATTGTAAATGCATTTCGATATCTAATAACATTTCATTTATGAACAAAATAATAAGTTAAGTGATAAAGTAGAAAACACTAATCACAAGGATACTCAGCTTCTGGTCACTTACTCCCGATGCTCCTCTAGTGACCGGTTGCCTCTCGCTAACATTTGATCTAGTATTATCAACGTGATTTCTTAATATCTACATGAAAATTGGCTCAAATTTAACCTTATGGTTGTTGGTCAATCAAAAGATTTATGCAGTCAATTATGGTCTTTTTATGTATTTGGTCAACTTTAGTCAGTGCGAACAATTCTAATCAAACCTAATACTCGCTGACCTGTATGATCAACAGGGTCAACGTGGTCATTAACGTCAATTTGTGATAATAAATCCTTAATATTGACCCAAAATATCAGAAATCTGTATTGTCCACATGTGTCCCACCTTTGATATACAATAACCAACCATTTTCATAAATTTAATGATTAAATATAATAAATAGGAGAAATTTAATTATTTCTTATGTTACACATTTTTTCTTAATAACTATTTTATAATATTATATAATATTATATAACATTTTTCTATTATTTAATATTACTTTACCCTATATACAAATTTTTATATTTATTAATCCTCAAATCGTATAAGTATAAATTTAATATTTTAATTGAGCTCGAAAATCTTAATTTTAGTGTCATTGAGTTCAAAATTTCACTCTGAATATTTTAGTTTCTGCCAACTAAAATTTCAGTGTTAATTGGTATACCCCCTATGTGTCGACTTTCAACTATCATATAAATTCCTAGGTTCACAAACGTACAAATCAACCACATTAATATCTGCGATTGTGGCTCGTGACTGAGTAGTAGGATGCTTAGGAAAAATAGTTTCCACTAGCCCATCTGGACGTCGCTGGTGGATAGCAAAAGAAGTTTGTTGAACTTCTGTGGTTTGAAACTGTGCTTCATAATTGGTGATCCCTTTTTCAGGGAAAAGCTTTTGAAGCTTTTCCAAAGGTACAACCCTTGGGATAAATGAATGAGTTACCCCACTCCCTGGGAGTTAATATCAAGCATCAGACTCCGAAGATTTGATCCTTTATATGGGATATCAATGGCATGATTTTGCACCCTATAAGCAATCTAATAGTGAACTATAGCTGCCAAGGCTGTTTGTACCAGAGGAGTACCAGCTAGTTGAACTTGAAGGCTCAAAGTGGTAAGAGCATGCGGATCTCGCAGAGAGACATTAAAATTAGGGTAAAAAGTAATGAACACTATGCCAGAATTGAGGGTGGTCTGGACAGTGCTAATAAAAACTTCAGCATACCTAGTCATGTGCGAATCAAGAAGTGCAATTCTTGAAATTGCTTCAGTGGCCTTTCTGGCATGAAAAATATTTGAAATCTTTACTGCACCATAGTGAAGATGATTGTAACCATCTTTTCTCCATGAAAGTAACAAAGGAGAAGGAAGGGTTAATGCAAAGAAATGCCAGCCTGATCTGCTGGAACTTGATGTTCATTGAAATAAGATATTTGAACATATTCTTTGATTGGACTCTTAGGAGTGTGTTTCTTAAACAGACTCAAAATTTTTTTGGAAAAAGTAACAGATGGTATATGATATACATGTTGAGGACGAATAGGCACAAGCTCAGTTAAGGGGAGAATGCCATGAGAGTCAGGAAGATATTCGACTTCAAATAAACCATCAATCTTGCAAGTACCACAAAAAGTCTCTAAACCAGAATGAGTTGGATTTGCCATGTCAAAGAAAAGATATCAAAGTTACCAATATTGCCAAAAGCGCTATGAAACGCCTGTCCGTCGGCTAAGAAGCAAGGAGGTAGAGGTAAGGGACCAGTATTCTTCAAACAAATGAGGAAAAACTTAATCTTGGAAAAGAAGGCTTATGGGTGACAGGCTTGGTGAAGGTGTGTAAGTTGAAGTTGAATCTGATGAAAACTCAGAAGGGGGAGAAGAAGGTTCACAATGTAAATGGTTATTCCACAAGTGAAGAATTTTAGAGAGAGGTAAGTCAGATGCTAAGAAGATAGAGGAACAATACATGTAGGTCCAAAAACACAAAGAACAAGGACAACGATCTTCATGATAAGATGCAGAAAACATGGATCTGATACCATATTGCACACAAATAGGTGAGGAAACAATTAGGATGTTTCTTCAGAGTCGGAGGCGTCACAGACCAGGAGGACACAAGCAAACTTACAACAACAAGCAATAATGATGATGAGGATGATAATAAGAATGATAGCCCAAATAGGAAGATAATGTAGAAAATTATACTTCATATTGATAGAGAAACAAACACTCTGAACATTGAAATAATTTACACACTAGAACTCTAACACTAGATGATGCAAATTGGGAAGAGGACTCCTTTTATAGCCAAAGAAGAGTTCTCTAATACAAAGATCACTCTCGACTCGACAAAACATGAAAAGACTAAACAAGCATGCTGATACATAAAAAGACTACAAAGGTACAATAATACATCAAAATGAGCTGGAAAGAACATGATAACACATGGCCGTGGTCAAATAATACAGCTATGAACGGGAACAAATGACAATAATGGAGAAACTTTTTTGACCAAAAGTGCAAACAGATAGCTGGAATCTATTCATCTTGATTGTCTTGTTTACTTGTGGTGGAATCTGAGTCATCAATGGGCTATGGGAACTGCTCGGCGGAGTGGAGAGAATAGTACTCAATGGATGTGACCAAATCTAGAAAGTGGAGTGGTTTGCAATGTGAATACTGAGCGAATAATTCCTTGAGGTCCATATACAAATGATTTTGGGCCTGGCTAAGGCTTGCTTTTCCATATAACAGAGCAACATACTTAGGCCTGTTACTTCGTGAATTCCATGCATCAAGATGGGAAACCCTATTCCATTGAATCAGATCATGCTGGAACTGATAAAAGAAATGAAAATGGGGCCACCAATGAGCTTCATTATTTCGGGGGACGTGCTTGAGACCCATGGGCATATGGATTAAAATACAAGAGATGGGGGTATGAACATAGGATTTTAAAATGGAATTGTTGGGCATAAGCCCCAAGAGGATCATCACCAACACTATTATGATCAGATGGGGAAGCAATCGGTGCATAAAAGATTACAGTAAGATAACGATGAGGCTATTGTTGAAAAAGATCCAACCAATGCTGGTGGTCCGTAAATTGTAACAAGAACTTGTAGAATTGAAGTTGGTCTGGGTCAGGCCTGGAATATCTACAAGGAGACTGAGAAGCAATAAAACTCATTTGAAAAAGATAAGCTCGAATATGATTTTTGTCGAGACAAAAATCAATCCACCAAGATTCAAGGGGAATCATCAAAAAAGAGTAGGCTGCTTTTGGAAAATGGTAATAGGAAGGAAGACGGAAAGGAAAAAGAAAGGGGAAGGTAGGGTGAGGAACATGCCCAAAAATCATGCAATGTTTTTTGGTGATGATCTTAAGATGGCCGTCAATCTTTGGCTGAATAGGGATTTTCCAGTAAATGAGTTCTCAAAGTTCAACTGAGAGAGAGGCAAGAAAAGTAGTCAAATAAGAATCAGGAGGAGAAGCTCCATCAGAAGGGTCAAGAGCAGAGGATGAAGATCCAATTACACCAATGAAATTAGAGTCAATTGGAGAAAATGCCTTAGGCTTGGAAAGAAAATTAGCAAGGGTGTTTGATTTTCCAAGAATATGGCGAACCGTATAAGAATATTGAGAGAACCAATTAGCCCATCGCAACAATTGTGAGTTAGGAAGAACATTTTGTTTGAACTGTAACATCTGGGGAAAGCTGAACATGTCCATCTCAATATGAAAATGATGGCCAACAAGGAAAAATTGAAATTTCTCCATACCTCATTTTACTGCAAGAATTTCTTTAAAAGTGGAGTGATAATGTAATTCAGAAGGCTTGAAAGATCCACTTTTATGTCCACAAATAATACGGTTGTTGTCAGGTAGTTTTTCAAGCAAAACAACACCCCAATGTGCATCACTAGCATCTGTCTGGAGTATGCGAATACCCGAGCCAGGAATTTTGAGCTTAGGTAGTGTCTGGGCTCCGAGTTTTAGTTCCTGAACAGCAGTAATGTGAGAAGAATTCCAATCAGGAGGGTTTTTCTTAAGTAATCCATAAAGCAAACTTGTAAGCTTAGATAAATCCTTAATGAAAACGCTCATATAGTTGACTAAGCCAAGAAATTGTTGAATGGTTCGCTTGTCAAGAAGAATATCAGGAAATTCAAGAATCTTTGAAATAATATGAGGCTGAAGAGAAATTTGACCATCTTGAATTTTCATTCTTAAAAAATCCACAGATTGCAGAAAAAGTTGCATTTTCTTTTCTGAAAGCATCAGACCAAAATCCCTGCAAAGTTCATAAAATTGTTGAACCAAAGAAATATGAGATTCAATGTCTTTGGAAAACAACAAGATATCATCAATATAGATCAATTAATTTTTTTGAATTGGCTGGAAAATTTTCATCATTGCTTTCTAGAAAAGAGATGGAGCCGTCTTTAATCCAAAAGGCAAAATAGTCCATTGGTAGTGAAGACCAGGCAGAACAAAAGCTGTTTTTGGGCGATTAGAAGGATGAATACCCAATTGCCAAAAGCCTGATTTACAATCAAATTTAGAAAACACCGTTGCCTCAGAAAGGTGTTGAAAAAGAGTTTTTGGCCTTGGCAGAGGAAACTTGTCATCTTGGAGAAAAATGTTGAGAGGTTGGTAATTGATGACAAGACGAAGTTTGCCCCTTATCTGTTCAGTCCGTTTATTGACATAGAAAGCCTTGCATGCCCATGGAGATGTTGTAGGCTCAATAAGACCTTGAGAACGTAGTTGCTCAATTTCAGTGAGAGCCAGAGTAAGTTGAGAAGGAGGCATACCATGATGAGTAGCCTTAGTGGGGTTAATGTCCTCACTGAGCTTAAAAGGGAGTTTTATAAAAAACTCAGGATTAAGCCATAATGGAGAAGAACATTTTTGCAGAAATTCAGTGTTATTCTCAGCACAACAGTCAGTTATGAGTGTGTGGCGAAGCTCTGTAACCCTGTGATCATCAATAACATGAACTGCAGGAACAAGCATAGAGACCCAAGGAATGAAGGCAGAAGGGGTCCGAAGTCCTTGAGGGGTCCAAGTCAGCCGTCTTAGCTACTGTATAATATCATATCCAATGATGAAATCTTTAAGCAGATTGGGAGCACCCAGTATTCTATGCTTGATGGTAAGAAGAAGATGCAGACGTATCTTTACTGGTTTGCTGATCAATGTAACGGCCAAAGAAGAAGAGTTGGCCATATTAAAATTTTGGTGGTAAGGTTTCCACCAATTAGAAGGAAGCATTGAAGAATGCATGAAGGTAGCAGTTTCTCCTGTATCAAAAAGAGCTATGATGGTAATTGGATTATGATATGGAGAGAGATATACCTGAACATTTGCGTAAGGCAGACGAGAGATGGTACTGGCAGAAGGCTCAGTATTGAGAACAAGAGCCTAAGTTTCTGAGATTGCCATTAATGCCTCTGCAGAATACTCATTATCCAACGAGTAAAGAGATTCGACATCTGATAGTTCGGTGTCTATGAGCTCTTCAATCTGGGAAATAAGCTTAGCATGTTTTTTTTTGTCTTCTGAGGACAATTCTTGGCAAAATGACCAGGCTTTTTACAGATAAAACACCTTGAATCAGTAGATTTCTTACGAAATTGTTTTCGCCGTAAGAATTTCCATTTGGATTTTTTGTGAGGGGAGCAATGTATCCATTTTTTCCACTTCCTATGCTTTTTGGATTTGTGTGGCCTAGGAATAGGAAATGATGGAGAACCTTTCAAACACGAGCAAGGTTCATAGGGATGACACTTACCAAAATAAGAAGGATCATCTTGAAGGCATGATTTTTGTACAGTTTTGCCCATCTTGAGCTGCTATTGGAAGAATAAAGTGTCTGAGCAAAGTTCTATGCGACCAAGCTGAATAAAGGCAAATAATTCTCCCAAAGTATAGTTCTCAAATTTCTTATTGGCATTCTGCATATGAATCTTGGCTTTCAAAGAAATTTGTCGAGGGAATGAGTAGAAGATGACCACCTTAAGATTATTGTCATCATATCCGTTAATGAGATAAAAGATGCGAGACATTTTTGCATAATGTTCGCGAAAGTCTGATGCTGAAAAAGTACAACACTTGGTGGAGAGAAAGCGTTCTTGTGCTCGTTCTTTGACATGATCATGGGGACCAATGAAAGAAGTAAATAGCTGAGCAATCAACTCTGTAAAAGGTCGGTTCGTAAAATGGACTTGCCTGTACTCCTTAATGTCAAGCCATCAGTCTTGAAGACTGCCAGAAAATTTTGTTACCATTTTTTCAATGACTTGGCGATTAGTAAGACCCTTGAGTTGTTCAAAATAACACTAGGATAACATGTCATGAAAAAAGAGAGGCCAATCATCATAAGGCAATTTGTCCAAATTGAAGGTATGAAAACCATTGGACGATTTATTTGCATGACCAGTAGGGTGAGACGATGCTGGTGGTGGTGTTGAAGATTCCATATCAGGGTGCATTCGCCAGGCTCAGGAGGCTGATCAGGATGTGGTTCTTGAGTTCTACTTGACTCACCAGTGTGAGAAACTACTAAGATATTATCAGAATCAGAGGAATCTGATGGAGAAGAGGTTAATGAAGAACTAGAATCGTCTTATCAGAGTCTGAAAAAGTATTGTGAGGGATTTCAGATGTTTCAGGCATAGCTGTGTCGAGATGGGTTATATGGTGGAGAAAATCGGCCAAGGTATTAGGTGAAGGAGTATCAATAGTAAGGACCATTTTTTGTTTACCTTTATCTTTTCTGCTGTTAAGAAGTCTTTCCGTAGCAATAGGGCGAGAAAGAGGTTGTGAATTGTGAATTTCAAGAGGGGGTAATGGTGGAGGCTTGGATTTTTGATGTGAGGTTAACTGGTAATTAGAAGGGAAAAGAGAAGGGAAAATAGGAGAAGGTTGAGACTGGGTAGGTACATAATGGGGTTCATAAGAAGGGTTAGAAGAAGTTCTAGCTTGAATATCTCGCAATTGGTTTTTGAGGGATTTCTGTTCTCTTTCAAGAGGTAGGAAAAGAGTCGCTGTATCAGCATAACTTTCAACAGAGGTAGCCAGGTCCATTAATTCTTAATGGATTTGATCACATCGATCATGGATGACTATGATTAGCTATTTTTGAGACTCCTGTTGCTTTTTGAAAAGATCTTGTTTCTAGACAAGAACATCTTATTTTTGGGCAATGGTTCTGAGAAGCTCATTTTGAAATAAGGCATTATTGGATTGCCAGTTAAGAACAGTTTCCATGTCTGTTAGAGGCTTGAGTTTAGGACCAGATGGCATAATAATCGTTGATTGTTTAATCTGATACTGCATAGGAAGACCAGTAAAAGGATCTTCTGTTCGATTATTAGGAGGAACCGTCGAAGACACAGAACTATTGACAACATTACATTCTGGAAGATCTTCATCAGAGAGAAGGACGTAATATTGAAAGAGTCCTGAAGGAGAATCAATAAAACCAGCAGAAGGGTTTCCTGCTTCATATCGATCTTGTACTATCATTTGGGAAGATCTCCTTTTTGGCTTCTCAGGGACATCATATTGCAAGTCAAAATCATGATCCAGACAGCTGGAACATGTGCAAAAAGAGTCCCACCAAATATGGGAAGGAGAGGTTGGCTGATTGGTGGAAACCTTACCACCAAAATTTTAATACGGCCAGCTCTTCTTCTTTGGCCGTCACATTGATCAGCAAGCCAGTAAAGATAAGTCTGCATCCTCTTCTTACCATCAAGCATAAAATACTGGCTCCCAATCTGCTCAAAGATTTCATCATTGGATATGATATTATATAGAGCTAAGACGGCTGACTTGGACCCCTCAAAGACTTTGGACCCCTTCTGCCTTCATTCCTTGGGTCTCTATGCTTGTTCCTGCAGTTCATGTTATTGATTATCACGGGGTTATAGAGCTTCGCCACAAACTCATAACTGATTGTTGTGCTGAGAATCACACTGAATTTTTGCAAAAATGTTCTCCATTATGGCTTAATCCTCAGTTTTTTTTATAAAACTCCCTTTTATGCTCAGTGAGGACATTAACCCCACTAAGGCTATTCATCATGGTATGCCCCCTTCTCAGCTTACTCTAGTTCTCACTAAAATCGAGCAACTACGTTCTCAAGGTCTTATTGAGCCTACAACATCTCCATGGGCATGCGAGGCTTTCTATGTCAATAAATGGGCTGAATAGATAAGGGGCAAACTTCGTCTTGTCATCATTACCAACCTCTCAACATTTTTCTCAAGATGACAAGTTTCCTCTGCCAAGGCCAGAAACTCTTTTTCAACACCTTTATGAGGCAACGGTGTTTTCTAAATTTGATTGTAAATTAGGCTTTTGGCAATTGGGTATTCATCCTTCTGATCGCCCAAAAACAGCTTTTGTTCTGCTTGGTCATCACTACCAATGGACTATTTTGCCTTTTGGATTAAAGATGGCTCCATCTCTTTTCTAGAAAGCAATGATGAAAATTTTCCAGCCAATTCAGAAAAATTCATTGATCTATATCGATGATATCTTATTGTTTTCCAAAGACACTGAATCTCATATTTCTTTGGTTCAACAATTTTATGAACTTTGCAGGGATTTTGGTCTGATGCTTTCAGAAAAGAAAATGCAACTTTTTCTGCATTATGTGGATTTTTTAGGAATGAAAATTCAAGATGGTCAGATTTATCTTCAGCCTCATGTTACTTCAAAGATTCTTGAATTTCCTGATATTCTTCCTGACAAGCAAACCATTCAACAATTTCTTGGCTTAGTCAACTATACGAGCGTTTTCATTAAGGATCTATCTAAGCTTACAAGTTTGCTTTATGGATCCGACATTTATGTACTCCGTGTATTTTCTTGAATTTTAATGAGAAAATACAAAAATTTTTCCAAATTTTCTCAATTTCGGATTAATTATTAAAGAAAATGGAAATAATTCAAGAAAATGTAATTTTAAGGAGAAAACACATGAAAATATTAGGAAAAGGTGTTTTCTTGAGAAAAATAAATTATACAATTAATTTATGAATTTTTGGAGCAATTATCGGATTTTTAGAATGATAAATGAAAATTTTGGAAGAAAAATATGATTTTGGAGATCTTCAGCAGATTTTTCCAGCAAAACCATGGGAGTTCATGGTTTAGATCCATGGTTATGGCTATCACTTTCATGGCCTCCAAATTGGCCAATGAAGGCTGCCAACTGGGCATCCAGCATGTGATGTTAAGTGCCACCTGGAAGCCACATGTCACCCATACCTTTTCCAAGCAAGCACCCCCATGCAACAAAAATGCCTTCTCTGTAGCAAACTTTCCCAGCTGAGATCTCCCTCAATTCTTAACCAAATCCTGCAAACTATAGCTTGATTTGAAGCTTGTACCACAACCTAGAAAGTCCCAAAAGTAGTTTTCCCAATCTTGGAGCTGTCTGAAGCAGAAATTATCAAGAAGAGGGCTGTCCACATTGCTTAAACCTAGAAAAACCAGAAAGTGTGTGCTAGAACCATCTTTGGAGCCTTGGACCTTGGCCATTTCCAGTTCCTTTTTGAAGGTAAAATAGTTCATTCCCCTCATTTTCGTATGTACTTTGATCTCCAAGAGTTAGAGAATGAAAAATAGGGCCTTATGCATGATTTTAGAACCCTTGAAGTTGATTACTTACTCACTGTCACAACTGTGTAACAGAGATAGTTGGAACAACCTTGGAAAAGTTCACTCTTGAACCACTCTAGGCACATCCCTAAGGTAAAACTCCATCATTCTATTCCTTATCATAAGTATTCAAGTGTCAAAGGGGTAGAAACCATAAATTGGAACGTTCAATGTGTTTTATAAGTCACTGTCGCTAATTGTTAGACATATTGTTGCAACAGTGCCGACAGGAAGAGTTTGAGATCGGAGGAAGAGTTGTATTCGGGACACCTAAAGGCACCCTTTCAGGCTGGAACCAGAGGCATTGTAGACTTCATAATAGAGGTTCTAGAAAGGTATAAAGACTTGACCTTGAACTCTTGTGGATGTGTCTTGTTAATACATGCAAATATGCCATGATTGTAGGGTGCTGAGCAAATATCCTTGTGTTCTTTAGAATATAGCAGAATATTGATGGAATGATAGACATGTTTTTAATGTTGCATGCTACTGATTCGAAGTAGTTGTGATTAGTGGATGTTTTATGACCTATAAACTATAAGTAGACACAAGAAACAACCCATAGAATTGTGATTTAATGAGGGAATAGAACACTAGAAGGATAGTGGAATCTGTGAACCCAGAAATTTCTTGCAATCTGGCCAAAATTTCCGAGACAAAATTGACTAACCAAACCATGATAGATTGAGCTAAAATTTGGTGGAGAGACCCTTAGATACGTTTAGAAGTTTCCTACAAAATTTCATGACATTCTGATGTGTGTAGCTAGGTCAACTAAGGCAAACAGTCACTGCCTGTCACAGGGGATACGGAATCTGTGCAATTTCTGTTATCATGCTTAGAAACCTTAGTAAATGAGGTCTAGAAATTGTAATTTAAAATTTTGGGAAACTTTAGGAAGTTTAGAACAGTTTTGAAAAGTTTGGCACAAATCCGATGAATTGATTGCCCACAGAAAAATCATAAAAATGGTTGCGTAAATAGGGACATAGGCTAAGGTTTGTGCCTAAGTAATGAGAATTGGGAATGATTCGCCCCTTTTGGCCGAATTGAGTCTAGGAAGACCAGAATTGACCCTGTGTGACTTTGTTAACCAGCTAAGTCAGCAAATGTTGAGTTGACTAGGGTTGACCAGGATTGACTAAGGTCGATCAAATGGACTTAGTGACTAAGGCAAGGTGAACGAACGTATGTGAACTATTCTTGACTAGGTCAAGTGATTGACTAACCAATGATATAGAATTAGAGTGAGCCAAGTCCCATATTAATGTTAAGAAGTTGCATCGATTTCATAGGACCCAATGCTAGCGGGACGCGATCGGTTGCGAGAGGAGCGCCCTCTCGCAACCAATAGCAGAGCATCCCTGTGAGTAGTGTTTTCTAACTCATTTCTTAGAGCTTGTTATTCTGTGCATTATGAAAATGGATTACATATTGTGATGAATTTGCATTCTTTTAAATGGGTTTTAAATGAAAAGTGCACCAAGTCTTGAAGTTCGAGAGTACAAGGTTAGGATGAGTTGTGTCGGTCTCTTATACGACCCCGAGAGGTAACCACCTAGCACAAAATGCCCGCCAGGAGGTTCTGTGGACCTTCAATGATGGTGACGACAATAAGACCTAATCGGGCCATCACTATAAGGCAACGACAATAAGTCCTAGTTGGTCGTTACGATGATGGCAACGACAATAAGACCTAATCGAAGTCGACACGACGCGTCTAACTGTCTGCAACCAGCTCGAGTGATTTTTAATCGCCTCGGAGAGCTTGCGAGCCTTGACAAATGTTTTTCATTATTTAACTATTTTTAAATGAAGGTGCATGACTGCATTACGATTTTGAATTGTGTTTGTTGTTGCATTCACTTGCATATACTATTACTCATGCATTCATAGCACATGTTTTAATTGTGGAATACTTGTTCTAAGTTTGAATGAGACTGCATTACTCACTGAGCCGTCGTGGACAATTAGGCTCGCTACTCTAACTTTTCAGGTTCTTCAGCAGCAGATAAGGGCAAGGGAGTGGTCATCGCATAGAGTCGCGTCCCCTTACTCTTTTTGGTAGGACTTCTTTGTATTTCCCTTTCTGTTATTGTCTTTTGACGGTTAGGACCTATGTATAGGGGTGAGAAAATTCTGTATATAATGGATAGTCACTCCCGTTGCTACACATGTTATAATGACCCGTTTTGGATAAATATCAAGTTTTTATTGGTGTTCATATGTTAAATCTCTTCTGCATTCCTTATGATTACTCTGATAGTGTGTGATGTGGTGTTGTATGTTGAGGCTTAACAGTGTCTTGGAAAACTCGGCTTGCGGGCGGGTTTGTTGGGACACTGTGCCAGTCGGTTCGTCCTTCATCCTAGGGAAGGGGTCCCGACAAAAAATCACCCACATTAATTTATATAATCTCCATAAAATCATAATTTATATAATTATTATAAAATCATGTATTTTCATTTTTAATTCATTAATTGATACATGAAAATACATGTCGAACTCATCGACTCAATGTAAAAAATACTGGTCGTTACAATGTGATCAACGTGCAAAGAATTCAGGAAAGGCAGGGCGTTACATAAATTCAAGATAACATTAAATAACACATATTCATGGAAAACATATCATAGCATAGATCATATCATCACAATCATGTATCATTAACATATAATCTTAAGCATGCGTTTCTATGCATGACATGTCTAATCATGGCATGTATATTCATGGTATATCTTAAACTTGACGAACAATTATGTACATAGTACTTGAATCGAAATAATAAGATAAAATTCAAAAATAAGTTCCACTTTCTAAGCTTGATCCTCTAATTCCAACTCCTCTGTTGAATCTCCTAACATAGAGTTTGTGCCGAACTTCGTCCCTCCACCTTTGTACTACTCTAATTGTTGTAGAACAGCCAAAGAAAGAAAAGATGCCAAGAGGGAGGCAAGGAAAGCAAGAATGTAACACCACGCTTTCCACTCCCAGGCCCACATGGCTCTGAGGGCGCAATTTACCTTGGTGCCCTCATTTCCTTTCCTTTCTTGGATGTTGGGCTGTTCAAGAGGTGGGCTCGTGTTATGATAGCCTTTTTTCTTTTTTATGTCCCAAATTCAAGGGACTTCCTTTGTATTTTTCTTGATACACTATGTATTTATATATTTAATGAAAAAAATAATTATGTTACTATGAAATAAAATTTGTAATCATTTATTGATTCAAACTTCAGAGTATATAAGCTTTTTATTTAATATGGTAGGACATAAATTCAAAATTAAAATAAAACAATTTGGGCCAACCCCCTACAATGAAATAAAATGACCGAAGTATCTCCCAAATAGCCTTGATATTTAATTCTCTGAAATATTAAAGAGGAAGGGTGAGCTTACGCGTCCATTGGATCTTTTTAAATATTTAACTAATTATATCTATCTAACAAACCAAGCATGTCAAAACACTATTGTATATTAGGTGACTCAACCACTTTCTTGTTTATCATTGACATTAAGACTGAAAGGACTTCCCCCTTGGTATTTTCTATTAGGTTCGAAATAGGGACTTTAATTCAAAATCCTATCTCATGGGCGAAGTCTTTACTCGACTAACAATCCCTCGTAATGAATAACTCAGTTACCTCTTTAGGTTGGGAAATACCCACAATGATTACCCTCACCACGCCGGTACGTAGTTTAAGGTCTTAATTTAATTTTTTCTTTGTGTGACAAATCATACAATAATCGAATTAAATTAGTAATATAACATGTGAGCATGGCATGGATCATTGAACATCATTTGTAGCCTAGTTCATACATATCATGCATCATTCATAAATTCTAAGTAAGCATTATCATGGCACGATGTCAAAGCAAACATGCATATCAATTACAAATTTTTAGACAATTATGTTAAAAATACAATCACACATACAAGATCTATTTAAATCAAAATAAAAAAATAAAGGCTAGAAGTCACTTGCACCTCGAAATGCAATTCTTTCTGAACCTTCTGAGCTCCTCTCGGATCTTTTCCCTTGCTAGCATTAGATTTGTGTAGCACTGCATTGCTACTATGCCACTGGCTGTTTAGAACAGCTCAGGAAAGAAAATTAGGTGCCAAGAAGGAGGCAGAGAGAGCAACAGAGGTCTTATTAGCTCTTGTTGGGATGAAAAGAAATAAGAGGAGAAAGGGGTTTATATAGAATCTTCTAGGGGCACCTAATCTTAATTTTTGGGTGTTTTTGGATAGAAAAATTTCTATTTTAGTTGGATTTTGGCAGTTCCACAAAGAACAATGTATTTTAGGGTTTTTGGAGGCTTTTTGGTTTTTTTCATATTGTTTTGATTTTTTCATCATTTTTTTCTCTCTGCGCCTTCTCGACGCAGGTGCGTGTTCTTTATATATATATATATATTTATTTATTTATTTATTTTTTCTATATACATAATTAAATAAAAAAAATCATTTTGTACCTAATAATAAAAACAAGTTGATATTATACATTTTCACACATATTTACATTATTAAATACATATATTTAATATATGCATATACTTATAAATATACCACGCAAACACACACACGCATACATCTCTATTTCTTTCTATTATTCATTTTTGGATACCAAAATTTATTAATAATTTCATTTTTTTTTCACTTTATTTTATTACTTGGAGTATTTATACTCTAAAAATGTTATAAAGTTGAATTGTTTTGTTTTGATTTTGTTCATCGAATTTTGTACAAAATTGTCGGGTATTTATAATACCTCGACCCCCGAGACTTTCAATTAGACTTAACCACAAGGCGGGCCGGGGCCATGTTACGTTTATTAGTACACAACTTGCATTATATTTTATTTCAATTATCTCTAGTTTTATTAATTCATAATGAGCACACAAATCAAACAATTTAACTTTAATTTAATAAGACTATTACAAGGGAGATAAAAGAAAACATTTATTCTTTACTCATTCAATAAAATAATAAAGAAGACATATTTGAATTTCAAATAACAAAAGAGTATATAACTCAAATTAAAAACTAAATTCAACAGATGTCTTAATTTAAATAATCAAAATTTAAGCAACATGCCCTTACATATGAATTTTCAAATTTAAAATCCTACCTAATTTTTAGTAGCCTTCATGACTCAATTTCGTAAAAAAAATATGAGAGGAAGAGGTGATCACATAGCCTAGTGGATCATTCCACAATCAACCAAATTACTAATTTAAATCAAAGGCACATCCAAATTCAAAACACTTGTAACAATTAGGCGATTCAAACAACATATTTGGTTATTGTTCACATTAAGACTGAAAAAGGTCTTAATCCCTTGATGTTCTTATCAAAATACCCCACTCTTGGATGGAAAGACAATTCATCTTGTCATATTCCATTGAAATAAGGATCCCATGTCTACAATCCAAGTACTTTGGGTTATACCCATCCACACACAGTGATGAGCCCCATATGTACTAAGTATATGTAAAGAGCAACCATAGCATCACTTAGATTACTATGACAGTACGTAGTTCATAACTTCAAAGTCTTAATCTTAATTGCCACATATTCATGAATAAAAAATTAGAATAATAAAATTAAGAAATAAACATTCAAAAGCATGAAAACAATAGATAGCATGCTTCATAATTCAAATCAAACCTAAGCATGGAAATTAGGCATGGTATGGTATCATGAATACTTAAAACAAGCATACATGATAATGAAAATTTAAATCATAATCAAATATGTTGAAAGCTAAAAATAAACATGCTAAACTAAAAATAAAAGATGCATGAACATGCTAGACACTCAAACTAGTAAAGTAGAAATGTAGGAAATCACATCCACCTTAGTTGCTTGTTTGTAGAAAATCCAACAAAGATTTCCTCCTTCTATGTACTTCAAGAACAACTAGCAACTTCAAGAATGTGAAAGAAATCTAAAATCCTAACTTCTCTCTGAAAATCACTCAAGAACACAAGAGAAGGAAAGGTGTTGCCAAGAAGAGGGCTAGAACAAGCTAAGAGGGAAGTGTCAACTCTTTGCTTTAGGGTGAAGAAGAAGTGAGCACAAGGGGTTTTATATAGATTTTCAAGATGCTAGGGGGGACGTCTTGGGAAGCTCACAATTGAGCAACTTTCCATTGCTAAAGGGGACAGTTTGTATAGAATAGGGCAAGTGTGCTCATTAGGGTTTCCTAATCATGTTTGCACAAAATCCTTAATTCTTTCTTTGTTTCCTTTATGTGTGTGATCACAAATCAAATTTAGAACAACTTCTAAACCATTTAGGGCATCAATCTAGATCAGATTTTGTGTTCATGACATGTTTCCTAAGTAATACATTTGCTTGGGCATCACACTTACATTCCATAGAAACATTGCCTTTGTGGTGTCATGGGAGATACACCCTAGGGTTTTTAGTTGGCTTTGTTTCCATGGGTGGGTGTGCATAATTAGCAAGCAAATCTGGTCAAGGTGTGAGTAAGGCATCTTTCAAATTTAGTTTGGCAAGTGTATCAAGAATCTTTCTTAAAAATATTCACACTTGGGCATCAATCATGCATGATTAGAGACTTTCTTATTTATTTTCTTTTCTTGGTCGTCACCTAGTAATTGTGCATGGAAACTAATGTGTAAAATATCAAATCATGGTCTGAAATTTCTAATCTAGGTTCTTGTGTGGCGTGCTCATCAAGTAAGATCATTTTAGATACTTTCTAGGTGTTAATCTTGGCACCATGAGTGAGCCTAAGGCAACCTTCTAATTTGGGCATTAATCATAAGCTTAAGAATCTTTCTTATATCTTGTGTTTCCTTCTTCATTAGGTTTTTAATTTGGGCATGTATGATGGCTAGGGTTTAGTTGTGGCACACATTATATTTTTTTAAGCTTCTCTTTGTTACATGCGTGCACACACACACACACACACACACACATGTAAGGGCCGGTTATGGACTATAGATACACATGATCATTTGTGGTTAGTCATGCATTCATGGGTCCTAATAAATTTAATAAAAATTCATATCTCATTATCTAATAGGAATTAAGGGCTTTGATCTATATTTTTGTGTTCATAATAGACTATAACACATTTCCAAACCATTATTTGACTGTAATAACCCAAAATTTTGTCAAATAATTAAAGATAAACAAGTTTAAGGAAATTAAATGAAATAAGTCAAGTGAAAATAATTTTGAAGATTTTAAGACATCTTTGGATGCAAATTATGGGTTAGAAAATGAAAAATAATATAAAATATTT
>JAJIYU010005907.1:0-21533 GCA_030144865.1 Tinospora cordifolia | reverse complement strand
CATCAGCAATTCAATGTTACATGCGCCAAACCAATGTCTCTGAGGAGGTTGCTAGAAAGAAGATGAAAGACTTGATCAAAGAATCATGGAGGAAGATGAACAAATCAGCTGCTAATTCAATTTTTGCGTCTTCATTTGTCAATGTTATAGAGAATCACGCAAGAACAGCACACAGCATTTACCAACATGGAGATGGGATCGGTGTCCAAGACCATCGAGCCAAGGAAAGAGTTATGGCTTTGCTTGTCGAGTCTATTGCAAATTAAGGTTATTACTGTTTAGAAGCAAATGATTAAGGGGGCCAATTACTATGGGGTTAGGACCCATGTAGGGTTCCCAGCTGTGTCTTACATAAAGAAAATAAATTGAAATATTTTATCTTATGCAATTTTGAATTGGAAGAAATATTTCTTACCAGGTCATTTTAATTATAAAATTAAACTTTTATTGTCAATTAAATATTTCTAATAAATAAATATGACACCCTAATTTTGACGCTGAACAAAATTTTATATATATTCTTTTGGGAAAAGAAGAACTTCATTGAAAAAAATTTCATAAAAACATAACATATGGTATAGTGGCCTTTTTTCTACCTGGTTAGTATTATCGAAAAGAAAACATTTCTTCAAAACCTGTTTGGATTTAAGGGAAAGGAGGTAGAAATTTCGTTGACGTATAAATAAAAGTGGCATTAATTAACACGTGAGCATTGGACAACAACATAAGAGGAATATCAGTTTCCCTTTTTTTTTAATCAAAATTAATTGAGTAGTTATACTGTTATAATTAATTGAGTAATGTCATGGTAAGACGTAAGTCATCGGTTCAAATTTGATAAGGGGCTTTTTCACAAAACTCCACCCTTAATCTTCATGTTTTAGTGGGGAATAAAGATATTGTCCGATATTTGGAATAGTAACCATATGCATAATATAATAACATATACATAATAAGTTAAGTCATTATTATAATGAGTTATAAGTTGTAGTAGTTATACTGTTATACTATAGTAGTATACTTATCCAGTTGAATGTTTATTTATTATTAAGGATAAGTTATCTCACTTATTGGGATGAGAGGAAGACTATGTCACTACAAGCTTATACTTCTACTCACGTTTCATTATTTATTTAAAATATTTGGCCTTGGGATATAAATATTCTATCTACCGAATCCAAATTGGGAATTGTCATATATATATATATATATATATAATAAATGTTTAGATACACTTAGAAATAAGGGCCTCAAAGAATTTTTATTTTTTTCCTTTAAACAAGTATTTCAACTCAAAAAGTGACAATTAGAAACAACAATTGTTTAGCTTGATATTTTGCTCTCCATTTCGCTTAAGGAAAGTTTGATGTTTAAATTCTTGTAAATACAACAATAATTGTTGGAAAAATCTAACCTATGTATATAATAACCTAAAAAAATTTTGAATATTAAGAATATAGAAATGAGTTCATTAAATTGTGAAAACACATTAAATACCTAAGGGTAAAATGGTAATTTTGCTTTCTAGGGGTAGAACGATAAATTCACATAAAGAGTAAAAAAACAATCACTATGCTAATTATCTCATAAGTAATTTTACAAATAATAAAATAAAATATATTAAAATATGAGTAGTGGAATATGGTGGTGGGATATCTTAAAATATAAGTAGTAGAGTGGTAGAATATATTAAAATATGAGTAGTGAGATAGGATAGTAGGATATATTAAAATATGAATAGCAGTGTTGTAACCCACTTTGTAATAATGATGTTACGACCGACACATAATATCATATATGGTATACCTACATATATAATATTATGTCAGCTTCTTACCATAAAAAACTATTCCATATTTATACAAAAATTTTAACAGAGTCTTCCTTAAAATTTTGACTTATCTCAAAGGAACATCAACACTTGATGAACAATATTATCAATCCACAAGTCCATAGCAGATAATATTACACATGCTATTATTAGACATAACCCATAATTTATAATCTACAATGTTTCGTAGTCTTAACTAGTATATAAAAATATTCAAATCCCTTTAATGATATTATATATGCAGTGATAATTATAATTATACAAAAATATAGCCCACAAAATAATTAAACCTACGCACACAATAATAACTAAAGAATCGACTACTCTTCTCACACTGGTTTTTTTCTTTTTTTATCTGTTCCTGAAATATTGAATATAATAAGTGAGCGACAACATGCCAAGTGAATAATCTTTATCTATGACATTTAAATGTATTTAAATAATCAAGCAGAAAATCAAATTAGATAAAACAATTAAATTCATCATGCACATTTAAGTCATACATACATGCATTCAACACAGTGATCATGCTATTTTCAATACATCATTTAATAAAACACATGCATATTCATATCTTTTAAAAGTTGATCTAGTTTTACTTCTTGTCTGGCCTAGACAATAGTTGACTGTACATCTAATTATCACAAATTTCACTATCATTTTGAGGATTATCACATAGAGAACGACTTATACTTCTCATGGCTCAGTCTCACATGAATTATCACGTAAGAAGTATTATTCCCCATGGCTCAGACCATCTAAAAGATATCGCATTTTAGATATGTTCTTACGAATCAAAACATGTTGTCGTATAAATACAATCTTATGAATTTCAAACCAAATGCAAAAGATGTCAATACAAATAGCATGCTTACATTCAAATCAATTTTATATCTACAATGTCGTATAAATAACCAAGATAAAGAAATATTTACAGAATACTAACAACTTAACCCCGTTGGGCACGTATCTCATTTCCTAGTATGATAATCAGTCACTTCCAAATTTACTGTAAAATTTAGTAATATATAATCTATCATTCTATATATATATATAATATTTTCATCTGAATCGGTTTTTATTTAATAAAAATCAAAGGTTTTGACATAATATCATCAAAATTATTATCTAATCAATTCCCAGTACCTATTCTAAAATCTAAGTTCTAATTCATCACCAAAATTATCCTATCAAACATAATTTCAGATGTGCAAATCAAATTCAATTCATTTTTATATTTAACTTCTAACACATTTGTTTTTCATATTTAATCACATAGACCTTATGTACGGTTGCGCGTTAGCTCAAATATTCTCAATAATCTTTAAAATTAGTTTCCTACTTGTATACCATATTTTTACAGCAAAAAATAAAATTAATAGGCTTCCCAAATAAATTTTCACTAATTTTTTCTAATTTTCATAAATAACTCAATTGGTCAATCATTCACCAAAATTCAATTGATATCCAAAATTTATGAATTTAGTATTGATGGGTATGTATTTTCATTCTTTACATTCTTATAGGTTTCAATCAAAGTTTTATTAGAGTTTAACATACCCAAAAATCCATCTTAAGGTTATTTAACTTTGGGTATTTATTTTGGTATGTATAGATGGACGAACGAAAACTAACTACATATCTGATTAGATCTATGTATCACAAGGAGTGTATTGGTATAATTTTTATTGAGTTTTACTCATAGTGGAGGAATACCCCCTTTTTAGATACTACTATAAAACACCCCTTACAGTAAAAATTATATTTCCCTAGGTTTGTAGTACTCGACTTATCTAGCATTTTTGTAGCAAAAATTTGAAAAAATGGCTTACCTACACATCGAATTCGTCAAAAACTTAATTTTTTTTCCTTCTTCTTTATGTCTTGGTTTTGGTCTTGCATTTCTAGAAATGAAATGTTAAGGAGAGAAGGAAATGAATTGAGAGAGGCCACCGCCTAATTTTATATTAAAAGATAATTACATTTATACCCCTGTTTGAGCTAAATAATTCTATAACAACATACTTTATATAACTTATTTCTATTTTTACCTTTATTTACAAACAATTTATTTATGGATTCTCAATTCTCATTCTCTCTTTTAATTATTATTATTATTATTATTTTCACAACAATTACTTTTTTCCAATAACTAATTTAATTAATTAATTTATACATGTGTCATGTATTTTTAATACATGTATGTAATTATACGTATATATACCCATAGTTCATACAAATACCTATATTTATACGCATTTATTTTTATTTAAATTAATTTACGTGCCAAAGTAAAATATGGAATATTACAAATCTCCCCAACTTCAGGAATTTCGTCCTCAAAATTTAAATTCAAGGAACATATCTTAAGTAGTGAAAAGATCAGGAAATTACTCCCACATCTTATCTTTACACTCTCAAGTTTGCTCTTCATTATCATATAATTGTCATTTGACTCTAACTAACGGAATCTCTTTGCTCCACAGCTTTTGTACTCTTGTGGCTATAATTTGAATAAGTTTTTCCTCATATGTAGTATCTGCCCCAACTTTATCTGTGTTAAATCTAGAACACGTGTTAGGTTTGGATAATACTTTCGTAATATAGACATATAAAACACATTATGAACACTGGCTAACCGAGGAAATAGAGTAAGTTTGTATGCAAATGGACCAATCCTTTCTAGAATCTCAAGTGGTCCTAAAAAGCGGGAGCTAATTTTTCTTTTACTCCAAATCTCATCTGACCTTTTTGAGGGAAAACCTTCATCAGTACTTGGTCACTCACTACAAACTCTAAAGGTCTGTTATGATGATCAAAATAACTCTTTAGATGATCTTGGGCTTTCTTCAAATTTTGCCTAATCTGCTTAATCTTTTCTGTGTGATCTACAATAACCTTGGCCCCAATAATTGTGATTCCCCTACTTCATACCAGCAAGCTGGAGAGATGCATGGTCGACCATATAAAACATCATATGGGGCCATGCCAATACTAGCTTGATAGTTGTTATTACAAGCAAACTCACATAAAGATATTTATTCACTCCAAGTCCCACCAAACTCCAATATACATGATCTGAGGATATCCTCTAACATCTGAATCACCTTCTTAGTTTGACCATTGGTCTAGGGGTGAAATGTTATATCGAGATGGAGAT
Organism: Tinospora cordifolia; assembly: GCA_030144865.1. NCBI lineage: Eukaryota > Viridiplantae > Streptophyta > Magnoliopsida > Ranunculales > Menispermaceae > Tinospora > Tinospora cordifolia. The sequence continues at coordinate 16,542 of JAJIYU010005907.1, read as the reverse complement.
GGGTACCAAATCGAGAGTGCATAACCCGACAAAATCTCAATGTAAACTGTGGATCTCTATCCGACACAATAAAAACAAGCACCTCATGCAATCTCACAATCTCTTGAATATATAACTTGTTCAGTTTGTCTATCGAGTATTTGGTGTTAATCGGAAGAAAATGCTCAGACTTAGTCAATCGGTTAACAATAACCCATATGACATCATATCTACCCAAAGATCTAAGCAGTCCTGTAATAAAATCTATAGTAATATGCTCACATTTTCACTCTAGAATGGGCAAGGATTGCATCTGACCTCTAGATCTTTGATGCTTAGCTTTTACTTGTTACAACACACTACATTTCTACACATACTCAGCTATATCTTTCTTCATCCCATGCCACCAAACTATCTTCTTCGTATCATGGTACATTTTTTGTAGACCCTGGATGAATAGTATACTGAGATCTGTGTGCCTTTTCTAGTAATGTTGCCCTTAACTCTCTATCAACAGGTATCCATAACCTTCCTTCATAATGCAGCACACCATCAGAATCTTTTTGCTAGTCAACTCTGTCTGCATTGTCAACCCAAGTCTCATACATCATCAAATCAGGATCATGCCACTGTAACGCTTCAATCTTCTAAATATGAGAGTTTATTAATTGAATATGCATCTGAGCACAAACATCAACATGTGGCTTTATAGAGAGAATATTCATCATAGTCATTCTCTCCAAAAGTCGCCATTCCGAAGCCATCTGGAAAGCTACCACACTAGCCACTTCTCGTTTCTTTCTTAGTGCATCTGCTACAACATTGGCTTTCTCGGGATGATACTCCAAAGTAAAATCATAATCCTTCAAGAATTTCAACCATCTATGTTGCCTCATATTCAGTTCTTTCTGGTCAAACATATATTTCACACTCTTAAAATCAAAATACGGTGTGAACCTTTTTCCATATAAATAATGTCTCCATTTCAACACAAAAAACTACAGTTGTTAACTCCAAATCATGTATAAGATAATTTTTCTCATGCCCCTTTAGCTGTCTAGATGCATAAGCAATCACTCGACCTTCTTGCATCAACACACCTCCCAAACCTGTCAGTGCTACATCTGTATATATTACTAATTCTTTTTCAGGCTATGAAAGTACTAACATAGGAGCGGTAGCCAACTTTTTCTTTAACTCTATGAAAACATCTTCACCTGCTGAGGTCCACGCAAATGGTACATTCTTCTGAGTCAGCTTTGTGGGTGGAGCGACTAATTTAGAAAAGCCCTCAACAAACTTTCTACAATAGCCAACTAAACCCAAAAAACTACGAATCTCGGTCACTGTAGTTGGTCTTGGTCAATTGATAATAGTCTCAACCTTAGCAAAATCAATTGAAATACCCTCTACACTTACTACATGACCCAAAAATTTTACCTCATTTAGCAAAAACTCACATTTGCTAAATTTAGCATACAGTCTATGTTCTTTCAAAGTCTTTAGAGTAATATGGAGATGTTGTTCATGATCTTTTCAAGTCTTGGAATATATAAGGATATCATCAATAAACACAATCATAAACTAATCAAGATATGACTTATACTTTTTGCATTAAATCCATAAACATAGCAAGAACATTATTAATCCAAAAGGCATCACAAGAAATACATAATGACCATATCTTGTTCAGAAAGCACTCTTTTGCACATCTTCTTCTTGAACCCTTAACTGATGATACCCAGATCTTAAATCAATCTTAGAAAAGAATTTGACACCATTCAATGGATCAAATAAATCATCATTGCGGGGCAAAGGACATTTATTCTTTACAGTCACCTTATTCAACTATCGATAATCAATACACAACCATATACCTCCATCCTTCTTCTTTACAAATAGTATAGGTGTGCCCCAATGTGACATACTCAGGTTAATAAACCCTTTAGTCATCAACTCATCTAGTTGAACTTTAAGTTCATGCAACTCTTTTGGTGCTATTCAATATGGAGGAATGGAAATAGGTTTAGTATTAGGCATCAATTCAATAATAAAATCTACCTCCCGTTTAGGTGGTAACCCTGGCAAATCCTCTGGAAACACATCAGGGTAGTCACAAACTATAGGAATATCAACTAACTAGATGTATTTTGCCTTTTCCACCATTGAACAAATACCAACCAACATTCCTACTTCTTCATCAATAACCATACGACCTCGAGTAGGAAGTTGTAAAGATATCATACCTCTATATTCAAATAAGGGTTGACCTCCTATATGAAAGACTACTCTTTTAGAAAAGCAGTCAATACATGCATGATAGGTCGCTAACCAAACCATGCCTAGAATGGCATCAAATTCTAAAAATTCTAGAAATTCCAAAACTCTAAGACTCACAATCATTTCATGACTGTCATAGTTTACCACACAATTTTCACACACCATATTTGGATATATTATTTCCCCATTTATCTGGTTGCTTGCTCATATGTCTGTACCCCTGCTAACGCTAACCCCTCATGGACGCGATTACAATACCCATCTCTAATCCGCTGCATCCGAAGTTCGTCTGTGGCTACCATCTCCGAAGCAAATAAAGCTAATCGATTGAATTCTTGCTCACTCCCTTGCTATCATACTTCCTTGAGTGAGATGCATAAATTCATTTCTTTTCTTATCTTTCTCACATCTAGGATAGAACTCTTCATAAATAACACTTTGAACTTAGTTCATGTCCTAACCTCAACACCTCTAGTGGCCATTCGTTTCTACCAATCATCTGCTTTATCAACCAATTTGAATCTAGCAAGTTTCACCTTTTTTGTATCTGAAGTTTGCATATTCTCAAAGATAGTTTTCATCCTATTCATCAACCTTTTTGCAATTTCAAGATCAAGCCCACCTGGAAACTCAATATGACCCCTATGCTTGAAGGCATTCATTACATTTTCATACTTGTCTTTGTCACTATTGGGATCTATAGTGTTGCGACCTCAGCCTGAACTTGAATAGGATCAGCAACTAGTTAAGTTGTACCTCTCATAGGAGCACTCGCACTACCCTGTTCCCCTTCCACTGGCGCATTCTGTGGAACTAGTTTATTACCTTGCATTTGTGTCAATAGAGTAGCTAGTAGTGTTTGTTACTGCTACTATGATGGAAGTATAACTTTTAGTATCTGATTCAACTTTTCATTAGGATCCATGGCTGAACTTGCTTATTTTTTTTGTTCAACACTGAATTTTACAAGCAAATAGAACTTCATCAAGATCAAAATTCATGGTACTTATTAGCCTAAAATAGCTATTGGTATAAATACTCATATAAGCAAATATAACATCATATAAAACTTTTATCTTTTTAAAGCCTTTAAAATCTAAGGGCTCTAATACCAACATTGTTGCAACCCACTTTGTAACAGTGACATCACGACCGACACAAAATACCATATATGCTTCACCTACGTATATAATACTATGTCAACCTCTTACCCTAAAAAATTACTCCATATCCACACAAAAATTCCGACAAAGTCTCTCTTAAAATTTTGACTTATCCCAAAGGAACATCAACACCTGTTAAACAATATTATCAATCCACAAGTCCATAACATATAATATTACACATGCTATCATCAGTCATAACTCATAATTCATAATCTACAATGTTTTGCACTCTTAACTAGTATAAGCAGATCCAAATCCCTTTGGTGATATTACATATACAGTGATAATTATAATTATACAAAAATAAAAATCACAAAATAATTAAACCTACGCACACAAAAGTAACTAAAGAGTCGACTACTCTTCTCGTGCTGGCCTCTTTCCTTTTCTATCTGTTCCTGAAATGTTGAATATCACAAGGGAGTGATAATATGTCCAGTGAATAATTTTTATCTTTAAAATTTAGATGCAGTTAAATAATCATGCAAACAATCAAATTAGATAAAACATTTAAATTCATCATGCGCAATTAAGCCATACATACATACATTTAACATAGTGATCATGCTATTTTTAATGCATTATTTAATAAAACACATGCACATCCACATCTTTCAAAAGTCGAGTCAGTTTCACTTCTTGTCTACTCTGGACAATAGTTGACTGTACCTCTAATTATCACCAACTTCATAATTATTTCGAGGATTATCACATAGAGAAAGACTAATACTTCTCATTGTTCAATCCCACATGAATTATCACATAAAAAGTATTATTCCTCATGGCTCAGTCCATCGAAACGATAACACATTTTAGATATGTTCTTGCAAATTCAAAACACGCTACCATGTAAATACAATTTTATGAACTATAAACCAAATACAACATATGTCAATATAAATAACATGCTTACATTCAAATCAATTTTATATCTACAATGTCATATAAATAACCAAGATAAAAAAAAATATTCACAGAATACAAAAAACTTAACCCCGTTGGGCACATATCTCACTTCCTGATATGTAAATACAATTGTATGTATGTATGTATATGTATGTATGCATGTATGTATGTATGTATGTAGGTGTGTCTTTCTTTACAAACAATCGTAAATCCTATATATATATATATATATATATATATATATATGTTTTTATTTTTTCCCTTTACCACACCACCCAATTTCTCAAAATGAATTTCATGTACATACCTACATACATACATACATACATACATATATATATATATATGTATGTATGTATGGATTCTCAATTCTCATTCTCTCTTTTAATTATTATTATTATTTTTGTACAACTATTATTTTTTTCAATAACTAATTTAATTAATTAATTTATACACGTATTGTATATTTTTAATACATGTATGTAATTATACGTATATATGCACATAGTTCGTACAAATACCTATATTTATATGCATTTATTTTTATTTAAATTAATTTATTTGTCAAAGTAAAATATGGAGTATTACAAGTAGGATGGTGGGATATATTAAAATAAGACTAGTGGAATGAGGTGATTGGCTAAGGATGCCTATAAATAGAACCCTTATCTTCTTCTCAATCTGTCCCATCTCATTCTTCTTTTCTTCATTTTCAAGAGAAAGAAAGTTTTGTCATTCTTCTCTTGTTCATTTTTCTTCTCAGTTCTCTTCTAGCTCAAGAGAAAAGAGTCTCCCTGCTCTCTCCTTAAGTGAAAAAAGAAGGTTGAAGACTTGAGAACGCTTGGAATACTAAGATTAGAAGGATTTAAGTGTTAAAGGTAGAGATGAATACCCATACTCTTTAGTATTATTTTAGTTCTAAATATGAAACATGATTGGTTGTTTACTCTTATTGAATGTTTAAAAGCACGCTAGGGATATGTTTAATAGTTGTTTAGATGATTCCTTGTCTTTTATAGTGTTGATAGCATGTTATGTAATTCATGAATATCAAATACTGTTTAAATGAAATGTTATATGTATCTTGTGAAACTTATTAAAATGTGTTGTTTATTTATATCTAGAATAATGATATTATGAGTATGTTAGTGTTCACTAAATAAATATGATTAAGAGATGTAATTACGTACCAGTGCAGTGATGCTGACACTGTGACAGTGGTCTAGTGTCATCCTGGGTGTTCCCAACCCAAGGTGAGCTTTAATGCTACTATGGCAGTAGTAAGATGAGACTGATAGTCGAGTTGAGACTTCATTCCTAAGATAAGGTCATAAATAGGTAACTGGCCTATGAGCGTTACTTCCAATATTCTGGGCCTAATGGGGAATACCAAAGAAGGTCCTTTCAGTCTTAACGTCAACTCAAAATAATTAAACTGTTGAATCACATAATGCTTGATAAGTGCTTTTATGTTTTGTATTTTGACTATAATAATGTTTGAGATGTATTGTGTATAATCCACTGAGCTCTTATGTTCACCTCACTCACTCTTTTTTAGGTAATCATTGAAGATACTTGTACTGTCAGAAAATGTGAAAACAATAATCAGTAGTAATATTCCTCTCAGTTGAGGATGTCGTAGGAAATGAACTTTAGTTTCCATTTTCTCGTTATAGGGCATGTGACCTGCTACGCTTAGCTCTGTTTATCAGTTAGAGGTCGACCGCTAAGCCGATATTAGTTGTTGAAACTTGATTATGGGGCCCACAATTTTGTTCTCAATTTTAATATTAAATTAAAGTCTTTTTCAATTATTATATGATTCCAAGATTATTGTTAATCTATTTCTATACCAATTTATTTATGCACTTTTATACTTTGGGATATTGTCTAGTGCAACCTAGAGATGAGATGATTGATGCGAGAAATAATAATATCCCAATTCTTGAATATAAAGGAGGAGTGAATGCATACGAATGTAATTACGTCTCAAGCTGCGAGACAAATATGTTGCTTATGAAGAATGTTTGAGGTTCAAGAGCCGAGTTGTTACGATATATGAAAGTAATTCAAGAACTAACAACTATTGATCTTAAAATTCATTTAAAAGTTATCCTAGGGATACAATTTGAAGAACAAAAAAAAAAGGTAATTTCAAGCATGTTTGGTGTAGCATATCAAAAGTGTTTCATATATGCACTTTGATTTGAGATTTACCTTATGTATGCAGATGTATGGCAATTCTATTAATCATCACTAAAGTATAATATAAAAAAGTTATAAATAAATTGTAACACCCTGACCCTCAATCAAACCTCCCAACACGTGTTATGGGTCGTCATCCGTTGAGAACCGAAATGCTACTTAAAATTTTCCTTCTATCAAAAATCTTTTTCTTTGAATTCAAGTTCATGATAAATATTCTCAAAGAAATGTATCTGAAAACATAATCCTATAGAAGATAACAGTTCACTAGATTCATTGGATTTTTCACAGTTAAACAAAAACAAACTAAAATCTAAAATCATTTTGTAGGAAATTCATATAACCATTTATGTAAAATCATCAAAGTAAATGTCATAGTGGATAAAATCATTAAAATCATTTTATATTGACCAAGCCGGTTGAATAGTACAAAATCAAAACAGTGCATGTAAAACAGTGAAATTAAACTCAAGAAAATCATACGTTCAATCATAAAATAAAATAAGCGAAATATAAAACAACGATATTAAGCTCAAATGAAAAATATACATTTAGTTTTGTTACAATTAAAATAATTAAGTTAGACCTTTAATCCCCCTATCTCGGATAACCTCCCCCATGAGGTTCCCAATCTAAGGTGAAGGTCTTCTGTCGTAGGTTACAGTACTCTACATCCATGTGTACCTGAAAAATAAAATGGGAGTGAGCTTGAAAGGCCGGTGAATCATTCTTATACATCACACGCATTATACAGACCAAAATCCAAAACATTACAAACACTTTCAAGCATTAGGCTTTTCAAACATTCATTTGGTTTTGGTCGAAATCTAAGACCGAAAGAGGGTCGAGATGCATCTTGGTATTCCCCGTGATCTCGTCTAATCATAGAAGGTCTCAAGTACCATCTAAAATCAGTCATGTCTCAAATCATGATATCACAACCTAAGAAAGTGTACTTACTGCAGCTCATACCGTCTCCCAAAGACTTCTAGTTGTCGCAGGCGGCTCAAGGTTGAAAATACCTATGATTCGCCTTGTAGCTCGACGATATCAAGCGGTGGTCCCTAGGAGATACCACCTTGATCCGCTTCAGGCTCGTCGATCGCATCGGTTTGTGGATTCTTAATAATCCTTCGTCTTATTTTAGTTTTACAATCAAATTCAATCACACCAAGCATCACACAATACAATAGAAAATTAATCAAATAATGCATGCTATTGAAAATGACAGTTTACATGAATAAATGATGAAATCTAAGTACATGTTTTCCTATTCATGCATGCAATAATTAAATAATCATTCATCATACATCATTCAAGCATACCAAACAATTTCAATCAATTTCCTAATAAAATTCTAATAACCTAGAACTATTTAAACAAATGCTTTGAATTCTAAATCCATATAATACATATGAGCAAGGAAATCACGCCTACCTGATTTCGCAGATCTTCAGGACCACCTTGTTTTCTTTGAGATGTTCGGTACTCTAAAATTGTAAGATCTTTCAAATCCAATTCGAAAGCTAGGAATTGTTCATCGTCATCTTCGTCGCACGAGCAATCGCAACAAAGATTTTTCTCTTCAATTTCATGCAACCACGCCCAAACAATAACACACATTCTTCACAATTTCATCCCCAAAAGTAGCCAAAATTCCAAATTTGAAACCCTTCTTCTTTCATGCACAAACCAAAATTTTCAACCCCTCTTCTTCTTCACGGACTAGCACCAGCAATAAAGCTGAATTTTATTCTTCATTTTTAGTTTCACATTCGTTTTCTTCGCACACGAAAACCAGCAAGCTCAACTCACCATCCAACAACATACAACGCACAACCAGCTTCATCATCGTTGTCCAAAACACACTAGCAGCTAGATTTTATACAATGCACAACCAGCTTCTATAATGCACTAACAACCCCAAATCAACCATGCACACAAGCTGCAATTACAGAATGAATTCAAGCCCTAGACCTTACTTTCTTCTTATTTGAATCACGGTCAACAACCACAAGAAAACCAAAATCAAACACAAACCCGCCACACCAGATTTTCCATTCTTCATTTTTTGTTCTTCACGTTCACGGATCTAAAATCACACACACAACACGGCCAGTATCTTCCATGATGCACCAGCAACATGAACACACCATTGTTGGTTTACATCTTCTTCTTCGTTCATCCTCTTTCAGTCCGCCCAAACACAAACCCACAATTTGCACTGTAAAGTTTCTTCTTTCCTCTGTTTCGATCCACGACCCGCAAACACAAAATTTGGTTTTTTTTGCCTCTTCTTCCTTCGTTTGGCTAGCATCAAAACCCCACCACCAAAATCAGTAAATCAAAGTTCTTCTTTGCCCCAAATCAAAACGAAAAAAACCCCAAATCAAAAATCTGAGAACGCCCAAATCCTCTTGTTCGTTTGCATCAGCTGCAACAGAAATTTCAAAATTGAAATTCCTTCTTCTTTTCGTTCGTGGTTCATAGCAGCTACAACGATGTTCTTCTTCACACCAAATTTTTCACCATCTGTTCGTCCAAACCTTCATCGTTCCTCTTCTTTCTTTCTTTCATTTTCTGGATTCTTTACGAAATTTCTAGAAAGACAAGCTTAATGAGATTTTCGAGAATTTTCAAGATTTCTCTTTTTTTTTTTATCAATCAATATGCGATCACTCAATATTAAATTTCATTTCTTTAATCGATATGAGATTTTATCTTCCCTTTTTTTCGATTATTTATATTTTGCAAACCTCGCATCCTTCATTTTGATTTTTATATTTGCAATCATAGGTTATACATATTTTAATATTTAATATTTAATTTCATTTATTTCTTTTTCACGAATCTTGTATTTTTAGTTTAAACATTATTAATTCTAAAATCTATATTTTTTATTATTTTATTTTAAATTTTTATTTTTTTACAAAATAATATTTTATTTATATTTGTTCACGACGTGTACGCATTTACGAAATTGCAGGATGTTACATAAATGTAACATTATTACTTGTAAGTATAATTAAAAACTAAATAAATGTATTTGATAACTAGAACTAATGATAAATTTGGCATTCAAGTTTGATAAGTAGAACTAATGATAAGTTTAAAGTACTAACGATACATTTGGTATTTGAAAGATTCCATAAGAGGATATCTTTATTTAAACATAAAGCTAAAGTTGAGAACTAAAGAATGGCCTTAGGTAGCTTTTTTGAAATATGAATAACTTTATTTTTTAAAAATGCTCTTTCATCGTATCCAAGCTATCATTATGACAATTCATATTTTTTAACATTGAGTCGACGGGTTCAACATGTAATTCATGTAAAGATTAATAAATTATAACTTAAAATACATGATTTTACGATAATTGTATAAATTAATAAGTGTATTAAATAAAAAAAATAAATAGATAATAATAATAATAATAATAATAATAATAATAATAATAATAATAATAAATGAATATGATGGGGAGCTTAGTTAGGAAAAATAAAAAAATAAAAAGATTGAATGAAATGAAATAATTTCTACACACACACATAAAGATATAGATATATCGATACATATACATAAACATATAATGATACATAATAGGCAAAGGAGTTGATTTTGTTAAAGAAAAATAAGAGATAACGTTGATGAGGTATAAAGGTAAAGGTGAAAGAAAAGTCGAAGTATTAATTATTGTGATGGGATCCACCCCAAACTAAAAAAAACTATAAATAACCTCCTTCTCCACTTTTCATTTCATCCTCTCATTCACTCCATTTGGGGAGGAGAGAAGCAAAATGAAAAGAAAAAGAAAAAAAAAAAAAAAGAGAGAAGAAATGAATCATAGAGGAAACGAAATAGAGGAGAGAAGCAAAATGAAAAGGAAAAGAAAAAAAAAAAGAGAGAAGAAATGAATCATAGAGGAAACGAAATAGAGGAGAGAAAGAGAGAAAAAGAAAGAAAAGAGGGAAAAAATATTGCTATTCCTTGAAAATCTGTCACTTTGAGTATATTTTTGCCTCTTTTCAATTTAAAATAGTTATAAAAGTTGTAAATTTTATTTTTTTTCTAGTATAGTTTTCTATAAAAGCAATAGTCTATTGTGTGACACAAAATTATGGTGTATTTTCACTTAAAGTAAAAACTACACAATATATATATATATACATATATATATATATATATTATTTTGTTCATATTAATAAGTAGAATATAGATATATAGTTTATTTGTACCTAATTTAGATGGTAATTGGAACTCGACACATAGGAGGTATACATATTGGCAATAAAATTTTAATTAACATGTACTAAACTGTCAAGAATGAAATTCTAGACTCAATGACACCAAAATTAGGATTTATAGATATTAGTTGATATATTACATTTGTATTTATACAATTTAATGCGATATACAAGAAGATTTAGAAGAGGTTACTTAGTGTATACCAAAAGTAAGACACGTATTAACAGTGTTAGTTTTTTATATTTGGCTCGATTATATATAACATTATGAATTACTTCACATGAAAAAAATGCATAATATAGAAAATAATTAATTTTTCTAATTTAATGTACTATACAACAAAATTGAAAAGAGGTTACTTAGTGTATACCAAAAGTGAGACATGTATTAATAGTGTAAGCTTTTGGTATTTGGCTCGATAGTGGGAGATGCCACTGGCGACAAGGAGAATGTTGGTAGTCAAATTAGTCTGCAAGTAGTAATTTAATTTATTTACTCAACCTTTTATTTTACTAATTGTTATCGCATAATTGTGTGCTACATGTATTGCATATTGCATTAAGATAAAAATACAAATCTTCAAATGTGCCAAACTGGCCTTAGGATAAGAGGTTCCGAGGTGCGAACATTGGATCGTGACAGCTCTAAGATAGAGCTGATCAACAGATCTTGAGATGTCCTGACCTGACCTAAGGATGAGAGGTTTTGAGGTGCGAACATTGGATCATGATAGCTCTAAGGTAGGACTAATCGTCGGATCTTCAAATGTGTTGACTGGGCCTAAGGATTAGAGGTTTCGAGGTACAGATATTGGATTATGATAGCTCTGAGATAGGATTAATCGGCAGATCTTCAAATGTGTGGACCTGGCCTAATGATGAGAGCTTATGAGGTGCAAATATTGGACCGTGATAGTCTTGAGATAATAGTAATATGTTAGTACACTCTATGGAGATATATTTAGAGTGGTGCATAACATACTCTACTAGTTTGTGGGTGGCAACTGTACCACTTGGTCGGTGAGCCACGATCGTCGATGATATCATAATATAGCTTAGACGATGGTCACGTCCGTCTAGAATGATAGTATGACGAAAAGATCCTTAAAGTGAAAGAAGGGTGCCGAGTTTAGATATTGTACCCTTGAAATATGACATAATGTATGGCATAATTCGTGGTATATTACATTGTTGCATTTTTATATGGTGATGATTGTGTGTGCTATTCTTTGTTGCATTTTTATAATGATTGTCATTTTGCTTGTTACATTGCATGTATGGCATAATTCATGGTATATTACATTGTTGCATTTTTATATGTTAATGATTGTGCGTGTTATTCTTTGTTGCATTTTTATAATGATTGTCATTTTTCTTTTTACATTGCATGTAGAATGTTAACCTTAAGTAGATAAATCTTTTTACTACTCACTGGGGTCACTTGGATATCAAGCTCACTACTTTTAACATTTTAGGTTCGTTCGGTGTAGATAAGGGAAAAGGTGTGCCAATCATGTGATCTTTTCCAGTGTAGTCCATAGAAGGTTGTTTTGTTGTTTTGCTATTTTTAGTATTTTAAATCATTATATACAAGTTTTAAAAAATGAAAAGTTGAACTGGACTCTGTTAATGTAATTAATGTTAAAGACTTCTACTATTGTTACATTATTCTGATTATCCTTTTATTGTTGCATTCTGAATACTATAATTGATTTGATGGTGAGGCTTAACAATAGTTAGCTAGTGTGATTAGGGAGTAGACTTGACTGATTATTGTGCCGGTCAAGCCGCCCGTAAGTAGTTTCAAAAAGGGGTCTCGACAATGTAGGTATCAGAGCTACAAATTTTTCCAAAGTTAGAAATTAAGCGAAAAAATTTGAGTCCAAATTTTCTATTTTTCAAAGCTTATTTTCGAAAATATATTGTATAGTAATGGTAGAATAGGCTTTAGAGGTGATATGTTTACAAATTTGGCATTAACAAATGACTGTATGTGAATTGCAGACTAAAATGCCACCAAGACGCAATAGACCACAGTAGGTATCGCAAGATCCTGCTCCTCCTCAAGATCCTGTATTGAAGCATGTACCACCACCACCACTTGTCGAGCCTGATGTATTATGATGGTTCAATGATCTTTTTCGTGCCCAAGTGGAGTTGATCCAACTCTAGCGCTAAACTACATCAAAGGATAGATGGGGTTGTGGCTAATATGTAGCAACCAGCACCTTCTGAAGCTCTTGCTCCACCTGTAGTTGAGCCAGCTGATGGGGATGATGATGATGAATCTGAAGAGGAGGTTGAAGCTCCTCATAGGCACTGCAGAGAGGGATAGAGGTGAGAAATTTCGAATGAGAGATTACTGAAAAAGTCAATAGATATGAAACCCCAATCATATTGGGGTGGTGTTAATCTTGAGCAAGCAGAGGATTGGCTATTAAATGTTGAGAAGATAACACAATCTATCTAAAAAGAATCTAATGTTGTTCTCTGCACATACATTAGAGGGTGATGCCACCAGATGATGGTTATTAGTCTTGGCTACTAAGCGTCTAGTTGGGACTTGGGCAAAGTTTAGAGAGTTGTTTTTAGAGGCTTTTCTTCTGCTTCTGTCAAAGAGCGTAGGAAGATGGAGTTCTTGGACTTGTAACAGGGAAATATGGTAGTCTAATAATACACTTATAGATTTGTTCATCTAGAATCTTATGCTCCAAGGCTTGTGGCTAATAAATCAACAAGAGCCGAGTTTCACCGTCGGGGGTTGAATAATGACATTTGACGAGCAATACACGATTATAGTCTGGAGTCAGTAAAGCGCCGAGCTTTGAGATAGGAGGCAAATAGTAAGGAAGAACCGGTACATGTGCAAATTGTTTCAGGCAATACTATGTAGATTTCAATATTAACCCCTGGTAATACTATCCAAACATTTAAGCCACAAGTGGCAGTAGAGTCTAGAGGCAAAGGCCGACGTAGGGAGGTAGAGGCCTGGAGTATAGACCATCGACACCAGCAATACAGATAGGCCAGCTAACACAAATAGGGCAAGTACTACAGATATAACCATTCACCTGTTATAAGTGTGCATAGATTGAACACAAGAAATCAAAGTATCCTACTTTAACAGCCCAGTTGATGGTCTAACAGGGATACAGAGAGAGAGTACAGGTAGTTACTTAACCTAATCCAAAGGCTACCAAAACTTTGGTAGAAGGTACCATCTCTATTTTCGATTCTACTTTATATGTGTTGGTTGATGCCACTGTTAGTTATATAGCATACTAACTTCACTATAGGTATTTTATATATATTTTGTATAAGTTTTGTAGGAAGTTAAGCATATTAGTTTATATTTAGTTACACATGCATTGTGAATATTATTACATGTTTATGTACAGATTACAGTAATGCATTGTAATTTCTGTGATTTCTATGTGCATGTAATGCCTGAGAAAGGTTCTTTAAGGTTAGTGCAGGTTCAAAATAACCTAAAGTAGGAATCATATCTCTCCACCTCACCAAACTTTATCTCTTCAAAATTTATTTTTTCATTATATATATATATATATGTGTGTGTGTGTGTGTGTGTGTGTGTGTGTGTGTGTGTGTATATTCTCATAGATGTATGCGAGAATTAATATATTGCATTAATTTATTTTATTTATTTTTTCTTAGCTCCCACTAAATAATTATCATCGTTATTTATTTATTTAAATTTTCATTTAATACACTCATTAATTTATACAATTATGGTAAAATCATGTATTTTTATAATTAATTAATTAATTCATGAAAATACATGTCAAATCGGTCGACTCAATGTCCAAAAATACAGGTCGTTACAGTCTCTCCTTCTTAGAACAAATTTTATCCTTAAAATTTACTAAAATAACAAAAATGCAAGAAGTGACTCTCATAATTTCAGGGAAATGACTCGCCATGTACTCCTCTCGCTCGCAGGTGTCCTGGTCGGCACCATGAAACTGCCAACGTACACATACCATCGGTTTTCCCTTATTGTGCAGTTTCTTGATGGCTCAATCAATGATAGCTACCGGAGCCTCATCATATGTACAATCCTCTCACAACTCCACATGTCTCCAATCAATCATGTGTGAGGGATTGAGGTAGTGCTTTCTCAACATCTACACGTTAACCATGTTGTGTACTCCCGCTAACTGAGGTGGTAATGCCAATAGGTAAGCAACAAGAAGCGAGTTTTCCTGAAATTCCAAAACTAGTTTGCCCCTTTCGAGGGAAAATTTGAAGAAGTATGTGATCACCAACGTGAAACTCAAGGATCTTCCTCTAGTTATCCACATAACACTTTTATCGATCTTGAACTACCTTCATGTTTTGACAAATCTATTGGATTTTCTCATTTTTCTCTTGTACAAAAGTAGGGCCCAAAATTGTTATGTCACCAACCTCGGCCCAACAAGCTGGCAATTGGCAAGGTCGACCATATATATCCTCAAACAGTGCCATGTCAATACTCATCTGGTAGTTGTTATCATATGCAAACTCACACAATGCTAAATGATCCTCCTAGCTACCACCAAAATCAAAGACACATGCCTGGAGCATATCCTTCAAAATTTAGTTCACTCTCTCAGTCTGATCATCAGTCTGTGGATGGAAAGTTGTGTTCAAGTTTACTCTAATCCTCAACTGACTTTGCAAGCTTTACCAAAAATTGGACATAAATCAAACATTTCTATCAGACACAATGGATTCTAGGACCCCATTTAATCTCACGATCTTGTGGATATACAATCGACTCAATATCTCAACTAAATCTTTGGTATGAATCGAGAGAAAATGAGTAGACTTAGTCAATCTGTCTACAAGAACCCAAATAGTATCATGTCTCAATTGAGTCCAGGGTAACCGCATCACAAAGTCTATGGTAATGTGCTCCCATTTCCACTCAAGAATAGCCAAGGGCCATAGTAAACCACCGGGTCTCTAGTGCTCAGCCTTAACTTGTTGGAATGTGTCACATCTCCGCATAAAGACCGTAATATCTCGCTTCATCCCCGACCACCAATAAGTACATTAAGCATCATGATACATCTTATTGGTGCCTGGATGAACGGTATAACTCGAGCGGTGCAACTCTATTAGCACTCCCTGTCTCAGGGTAGAGTCATTGATATGGTACCCACAATCGTCCCCTGCACCTCAGTGCACCATCACTGTTACGTGACCACTCCACATGAGAAGTGTCGTTTGCCCATTCCCGGTACATCACATAATCAACGTCACAAGGCTGCACCTCTATGATGTCAGTAAGTAGCACCGGCTGGGCTCTCATCTATGCACCGACTCTGGTCTCAGTCCAAGTCTCATAGATACTCATCACTATCACATAATCAATCATCCTCCACTCCTGAGACATATGTCTAGCCACATAAGCAATTTTGACCTGTGCTCTACTCAACGCATCAGCCACTACATTGGCTTTCCTAGGATGGCACTCAATTGTAAAGTAATAATCCTTAAGTAGTTCCATTCATTTCATCTACCTCATGTTCAAATCTCTTTGAGAAAATAAATACTTGAGGCTCTTATGATCTGAATAAAGTGTAAAACGCTCACCACACAGATAGTGTCACTGTTAGTTGCATAGCAGATTAATTATATTATATGTATTTTATGTATAATGTGCATTAATATAATAGAAAATGTAGTGTATTTACTTATATTTAGTATAATGTGCATTTAGAGCATCGTTGCATCATTTTAGCATGTTTTAATAT
>JAJIYU010005906.1:0-21534 GCA_030144865.1 Tinospora cordifolia | reverse complement strand
TAATTTATTTCCTAAAGTTTAGTCTATATTTATATCTAAATAAGATATAATTCTCATTCATTTGTTCTTATTAGTATTATAATTATGTTTATTTATTTTACTTCATTTTTTGCGAACCTTGTATTTATTTATTACTAATTTTTCTTTTTTTGTAATATTTTATTATTTCTATTTTTTGTTATTTTATTTTAACTTCTCATTTTCCTACGAAATAATATTTCATTCTATGTTCGCCCACAACATAGCGTGCTTGCAAAATTCTAAGGTGTTACATAGATAGATAAAATACAAACTTTACAGCCTCCTATCCCACACGACTTCCCCAATGTGGTGTCCATCCAAAATGCGAGTCTTTTGACATAGATTACTATACAATACGTCCAATTGTTCCTAAAAAATAAAATGGGAGTGAGCTCGAAAGCCCATAGATCATTCCTACACATCACACACATTATACAGATCAAACTCAAAACATTACAAACACTTTCAAACATTAGGCGTTTCAAGCATTTATTTGGTTTTGGTCGAAGTCTAAGACCGAAAGAGGGTTGAGATGCCTCTTGGTATTCTCCATGATTTCGTCTAATCATAGAAGGTCTCGAGTGCCATCTAAAATCAGCCAAGTCATCAGTATCACAGACTAAACGAGAGTAATTACTGCGGCTCGTACCGTCTCCCAAAAACTTCGAGCTATCGCAGGCAGCTCCAGTTGGAAATACCTACAATCTGCCTGATAGCTCATCGATCTCAAGCGGTGGCATATAGGAGATACCACCTCGATCCACTTTAGGCTCGTCGATCGCACCCATACGTGGATTCCTAATAATCCTTCATCTTATTTTAGTCTCACCCAAAATTTGAAATCACACCAAGTATTTCACAATCCAATATACAATAAATAAAACTATGCACACAAATTAAAATAATAGAGCTTATGAGTAAAGAGTGGAATCTAAATGCATATTGTCCTATTTATGCATATCCTAAATAAATAAACCTAAATGCAAGGTTTTCTATTCAACATGTCATGAAATGATTATGCAAAAATTAAAATGAATCATCACGCTATCATCCAAGCAACCAACCAATCTCAATCAATTTCATAAAGAGATTCTAATAACCTAGAACTATTCAAACAAATGCTTTGAATTTTAAATCTATATAATACGTATGAGCAAGGGAATCGCCCCCACCTGATTCTGTCAATCTTCAGGGCGACCTTGCTTTCCTTCGAGATACTCGGTACTCTAAAATGTAAAGATTTGAAATTCACAACTTGATCAGGTTTTCTCTTCCCTTAACTAGCATAGAAATCCAGAAGCAGCTCTCTAACAATGGCTTCTGTAACACCCCAAAATTTTGCGAGCTCGTCACTTCACGAGTTAATATAAAATAAGACATTATTTTATAAAAAGATGAGATTATAAAATACAAATGAACAAAAAGAACAATAAAAAAATAAACAGAAATATGAAAATAACAAGAGGAAAAATAAATTCTTAGTCAACATTAGTTTAAATTGACATGGAAAATGAATGAAATGAAATCATTGATTGGTGAAAAAATAGAAATCGGGAATGTAGAATGAATTAAAGCTTGGAAAAAATATACATATGTACATAAGTATATATATAATAGAAGTATAAAAATGAATAAGGAAATTACATTATTATCATATACATAGAAGCTTACAATAAAGTCTGAATAACTCGAGTGATAAAAAAAATCTGAAAATCCAGAAGTTGCAGTTTGGCTGAACAGAGCACAAGCAAACTGGAAAAAAAAATTTGGATCGAAAAAACCAGAGAGTTCTGGTTTTGTGGAATTCAGTCGGTGAGTTGGTAAATCTGGAGAATTCTGGTCATTAGTTTGGCGGGGAATGAAAGAAAATTCTGAAATTTTGTAGCTCTATTAAAGATTGAAATCGGCCATGGAAGATGAAGGGAAGAAGAAGCCGAAGAAGAAGAATGAAGAAGACGAAGACCGAAGAAGAAGAACGTTAGCGGTTTGGTTTGGGCGAGTTCAATCAAGGGCAGCAAGATGAAGATGGGGAAACGAGCTCAAAAACAAGAAAATTGATTTGAATTTTTGCGTTTGGAACTAGGAAACAGGGGATAGAGGAGGCACGCATGGCCGGTATGTTTCAAATTTCTGGGCTTTGATTTCTTTTCTTGCGCATTCGTGATTATTGAACGAAAAAAATTGAAACTCTTGACCCAGAAATTGAAAGATGAAGCTACTGCAAGACATTCAGTCACTCTTGGGTTCGTTCGGTGGCTGAAATAGAGGAATGGGAGCTTCAAATGTCTGGGTTTAGATCGTGAAAACAGAGGAATTGGTGAAGCTTTTGATTTGGTTTTGGTGGTGCTCTCAACGGAAGAGAAGGAGTTTTACTTGGTTTGAGTTGCAGATTGTTCAGTGTTGCGAGTTTTTTTTTGGTTCGGCCGACTGTTGGAAACAGGGAAGAAGGAGCTTGACTGTTTTCTTGATTCGTGGTTGAGTGGAGCACAACCTAGTTGGTCGAGCTATGCATTGTTCAACCAAAGTGGAAGGAACAACGAACACCATCAGCTGTGCTTCAATTTCTGTTCGGCCGATTGGTGAAAACAGGAAAGGTAAGAAAATCATGGTTCTTAATTAATTGAATTTTGTTGTGCGTTGAACGAACTGTTTGAAGGATTTGAGATAGTTAGATAATCTAATGTAGATCAATTGGATCAATTTTTACAATGATTTCTTGGTCTCATAACAAGGAAACACTAGCTCAAAAAGAAGAAATTCAAATTTTGGGGTTGGCTGATTTTGAAACAGAGAAGATGAAATATCCAATTCCTGGTTTGATGTTTAACTTGGTTGTGCGTGGAAATAAACTTGGTTGGGGGATTTAAGATAGTTGAACAGTTCATGTAGGATAATTTAATAAAGGTGAATTTGAATTTGAAAGTGTGTTTTGATCCTTCTTTTTAAATTCATGTTTGATAGAACTAATTTTTGTAATCTAGAATAAAATCTATTCCAACCAAAACATTAAAATAAATTTAAAAGTTCAAAGATTTAATTATTTAATTAGTTAAATACATGAAAATAATAATGACAATAATAAGCCAAGACTAAGCTAGGACTATCATACAATCACTAGGCAACAGTCTCGATAGACTAAGCTAGGACAGATGAGCAGTGAACAAAAGAAGTAGGCCAAGAACCTAAGGTTGTGCTATGCTTGTTATTAGACAGGACATCTAGCTCGAGATTGTCCTAGTAGAGCGTAAGCATTAGATTCGTAGTAGTCATAATAGGAAGATCACTTTCCAGTTGTATGAAAGTTATACTCAGATGAACCTCACTCTTAGAAAGGAAGACATGCGTTTATGACCATAGGGTATGCACTTATCGCTTGAATTAAATACCATCGAGTCTCGGGTTTTAAACATATGTAATTATAAAATTAAAAATATAACATCAAGAGTTACAACCATTTTACTATTAGAATAGAAATAAGACACTATTGTAAGGGATTGTGTTAGTCGCCTACCGATAAATTAGAACAAGGGAATGGTGGGTGCAATCATACAAGCACTAATGCACCGGATCCCATCAGAACTCTGCAGTTAAGCGTGCTTGGGCAAGAGTAGTACTAGGATAGGTGACCTCCTGAGAAGTCCTCGCATAAATTCAATATCAAAGTAGCACAGCTGAAACATGATATATATTGCCATGTAGTGGTGCTACGTTCCTATGGCTGTATAAGTGATGCCAGATTATCACCTGACATTTTCTGATAGGATATCTTATATCTACATGATCAAATTTGTGGGAGATAAACAATCAACCATTTACTCGTAAGATATAAAGCCTCAGGACAAAAACGTTCCGTGGTTATGGTCCTGTGGACGTATCATGACCTATTGGATACGCCATTTTGATAATTTCATTCAAATTTCAAGGACAAAATTCTATTTAAGGGGGTAGATTGTAACACCCCAGAATTTCGCGAGCTTGTCACGTCACGAGTTAATATAAAATAAGACATTATTTTATAAAAAGATGAGATTATAAAATACAAAGAACAAAAAAAAAAACAATACAAAAAAAATAAACACAAATATGAAGATAACAAGAGGAAAATAAATTCTTAGTCAACATTAATTTAAATTAACATGGAAAATGAATGAAATGAAATCATTGATTGGTGAAAAAATAGAAATCGGGAATGTAGAATGAATTAAAGCTTGGAAAAAATATATATATGTACCTAAGTATATATATAATAGAAGTATAAAAATGAATAAGGAAATTACATTATTAACATATACATAGTTGCTTACAATAAAGTCTCAATAACTCAAGTGATAAAAAAAAATTTGAAAATCCAGAAGTTGCAGTTTGGCTGAACAGAGCACAAGCAAACTGGGAAAAAAAATTTTGGATCAGAAAAACCAGAGAATTATGGTTTTGTGGAATTCAGTTGGTGATATGGTAAATCTGGAGAATTCTGGTTGTTAGTTTGGTGGGGAATGAAAGAAAATTCTGGAATTTTGTAGCTCTATTAAAGATTGAAATCGACCATGGAAGATGAAGGGAGGAAGAAGCCGAAGAAGAAGAACGTTAGCGGTCTGGTTTGGGCGAGTTCAATCAAGGGCAGCAAGATGAAGATGGGGAAACGAGCTCAAGAACAAGAAAATTGATTTGAATTTCTGTGTTTGGAACCAGGAAACAGGGGATAGAGGAGGCACGCATGGCCGGTATGTTTCAAATTTCTGGGCTTTGATTTTTTCTCTTGCGCATTCGTGATTATTGAACGAAAAAAATTGAAACTCTAGACCCAAAAATTGAAAGATGAAGCTGCTACAAGAAATTCCGTCACTCTTGGGTTCGTTCGGTGGCTAATACAGAGGAATGGGTGCTTCAAATATCTAGGTTTAGACCGTGAAAATAGAGGAGTTGGTGAAGCTTTTGATTTGGTTTTGGTGGTGCTCTCAACGGAAGAAAAGGAGCTCTACTTAGTTTGAGTTGCAGATTGGTTGAGTTGGAGATTGTTCAGTGTTGTGAGTTTTTTTGGTTCGGCCAATTGTTGGAAACAGGGAAGAAGGAGCATGACTGTTTTCTTGATACGTGGTTGAGTGGAGCACAACCTGGCTGGTCGAGCTGTGCATTATTCAACCAAAGTGGAAGGAATAATGAACACCATCAGAATGAACACCATCAGCTGTGCTTCAATTTCTGTTCGGCCGATTGGTGAAAATAGGAAAGGTAAGAAAATCATGGGTCTTAATTAATTGAATTTTGTTGTGCATTGAACGAACTGCTTGGAGGATTTGAGATAGATAATCTAACGTAGATCAATTGGATCAATTTTCTACAATGATTTCTTGGTCTCATAACAAGGAAACGCTAGCTCAAAAGGAAGAAAATCAAATTTTGGGGTTGGCTGATTTTGAAACAAAGAAGATGAAATATCCAATTCCTAGTTTGATGTTTAACTTGGTTGTGCGTGGAAATAAACTTGGTTGGGGGATTTAAGATAGTTGAACAGCTCATGTAGGATAATTTAATAAAGGTGAATTTGAATTTGAAAGTATGTTTTGGTCCTTCTTTTTAAATTCATGTTTGATAGAACTAATTTTTGTAATCTAGAATAAAATCTATTCGAACCAAAACATTAAAATAAATTTAAAAGTTCAAAGATTTAATTATTTAATTAGTTAAATACATAAAAATAATAATGACAATAATAATACTTATAAACCTTTCAAAAAAAAACTTTAATCTCTTATAGGAAAAAGAATAAAATTTTCAAATACGAAAAAGACAAAAATTTTGACAATGAGAAGTCTTATTTTGTTCGTAATTATTTATTTAAAATATGAATAATTTATAGAGATTAAGAAATGGAAGAACACTTATTTAATAAATTTTAATGCATGAAGCTGATCACAAATATAATCCTGATTAGTTAAAATGACTAAATTAAAAAGTCATGAAATTACTTTGAAAATTTAATTAGGAACATTATTGTAATTAAATTAAAATGAAGAAACTAGGAACTTATAAATAATTATTATAATACATTTTCTATGTGTAGATCGACATTCTTAAGAACTAGTATTGGTGCTAAACGAAAAAAAAGGAAATCTGAAAATCAAGTGGGCATGATTTCCTTACTCATATATATTATGCGGATTTAAAATTCAAGACATCTATTTGAATAATTCTAGGATATTAGAGTTTTTAGGAAATTGATTTAAATTGTTTGTATGTTTGAATGATGCGTGATGAATAATTACTTAATCATTGCATGCACGTATAGGAAATTATGCATTTAGATTTCATTCTTTGATCATTCATTTTACTATATTAATATCTTGCATTATTCGATTTATTTTCCATGATATGAGCGATGTTTTGGTGTGATTGAATTGGATTATAAAACTAAAATAAGAAGAAGGTTTATTAAGAATCCATATACTGGGGTGATTGTCGAGCCGCAAGGCGAATCGTAGGTATTCCCAACCGGAGCTGCCTGTGACATCTCGAAGTCTTTGGGAGGCAGTATGATGTCGCTATAAGTACTCTCTCTTAGACTGTGATACTGAGATATGACTGATTTTAGATGGTACCAGTACCTGAGGCCTCTATGATTATGATTAGATTGGATCACAGGGAGTACCGAGAGGCATCTCAACCCTCTTCCAGTCTTGACTTCGACCAAAACCAAATAAATGTTTGAAACGCCTAATGTTTGAAAGTGCTTGTAATATTTTCGATTGGGTTTGTATAATGTATGTGATGTGTAGGAATGATCCATTGGGCTTTCGAGCTCACTTCCATTTTAGTTTTTAGGACTATTTGGGCGTAGCACACAGCAGTCTACATCAGGAGACTTACACCTAAAGTGGACACCTCTTGGGGAGGTCGTCCGGGATAGGAGACTTGGAGGTCATGTTTTATTTGTTTTCACTGGATTGTTTTAATGTATTTACGTTGGTTTTAACTTTAGTCGTTTTATTTTGAAATGACTTTTCTTGTTTGAAAATTTGGTATTAATAATAGCTTTTCAAGTATTTCTACTGCATAATCTATGATTTATATTGAGAAATCCAGTGAGTACTTTGAGAAATTCTCCTGATATTTTTGTTTTGATAAGTATTTACCCAGATACTGACTTGAGAATCAGTTGTTATGAGTTAAATTTTAAAGAAAAAAAATTTGGCAGAACAAAATTTTCAAGTAGCAACTTGATTTATATCGGGCGATGATCCACATGTGAGAAAGCAGGTGGTAGGAGGTCCGGCTAGAAATTGGGGTGTTACACCTTCATCCTCTGTGTCTGAAACTTGCTTGAATAGAGATTCTATCATTTCAACCTTGGGCGATGTGTTCCTACAGATGCCCTATACCGAGAAATCAATGGCCATTGTCTAGAGCTAACCACCAGAATATTACTGTAGCAATAGAGGGCACATCAGACTGGCCAGGAGAAACATGTGAAACATCCACTCTAAGAATGATGGTTGGAACCTTGGAGATCAGGGGGAATAAAAGGAGGTTGTTTGACGGCCAACAAAGAACTTAGCCACCAAGTTTTGTATTGATCTTCAGGAGAACATTTGTCAGGTATTGATCATTAACCCTTGTTGAGTAATGCGTTGAGTCACAATACTAAAATCAGCTATATTTTTCTTCTTCTGTGGACCATATATAGTAGATGTTTTCCTCTCTAGCAAAAGACAATGGAGGAACTGGGGTGCTCCAGGAGGTTTGGCTTGTATTTGTTCAAACATCTGCTCAACTCAGAACAGAGGGAGGAGCTCTCCTAGCATGAGGATTCTCTTCGAATATATGAAATGGTTGTGTAACAAAAATTTCCTTCTATTCTCCACATTTGATACGATCTTGAACAAGACTACGTATCTCATAGGGAGCGAAAAAATTCACAATGGCCCAGCACTCTATCTTTGTTGGTTGCGCTAGTTTCTTATTGTTAAAATTCCAACTCCCGTTGGGAGGTTGAACATCCTCCCCATTTACCACCTTCAACCTAGGATTGATAGAACTCAGCCTTCATCCTCATCCTCAACATAGCATAACACACTACACACATCAAATGAAAACCTGCAGCAGGCCGTCTTCGTTCTTCACGGACAGCAACAATACACACCAAATCACGGCAGTCCCAAATCACTTGTTGTTCTTCTTTCTTCTTCTTCATCTATTTTGTGATTCTTGGCTAGCACCTTCCTTTCACGGTCCAATAGCAGTAAGATGCCCAACTAATTTTCACAACCCCTTCTTCTTCTTCATTTCACCAGCAGCACCTCATGACCGACAGCATCAACATCCAGCAACCCTTCTTCTCTTCTCCGTCTTACAGCAGCAGTAGCTCCTCTTCCTATCTTCATCTTCTTCTTCTTATTTCACTAGCAACAGCCCCCCCCCCCCCCCCCCCAAAAAAAAAAAACACGTCCCCACTGTTTCCTTCTTCTTCTTCGTTCATCTCTGTTTTAACACCACTATGAGCCAAAAAAATCAAATCTCCAAACCCAAATTTTTCTTCATTTTTCCTGATTATTCGACTAGCATCATTGCCCAAAATCAGAGGTTTTCATCAAAACCAGTTCAACGCATCATCTTCTTTATCCATGCCCCAAACCAGCAATAGCAGCTTCGGTCTTCTTCTTTATGCCTGGATTGCAGCAGTAGCTGCACGCACCTCCCGACCAGCAAACCCAGATCATCTTGCCGTTTGTCCCAAACCAGAGCACCAGTTTCTTCTTCGATTTTTTTTTCAGTTCTTCATATTTTAGGGCCAACTTCGGCTCTTAAATTTTTTCAATCATCCAGAATTATCGATCTTCACCACCCACGCCAAACCCAGAAATTTTTGGTTGTTCCTCAAATTTCCAGATTTTTGTTTTTTTGGCTAATCATTTTGATTTATTTAAAACCTTATTATAAGTTTATGTGTTAATAATATCATTATCCTTACATATCCATTTTACTTCTTCTATTATATGTGTGAATATTTTTCAACCATCAATTTATTCTAAATTCCCAATTACTACTTTCACCCATCAATAAAACTTCCAATACTACATTTCATAATATATTTTTTTTTCCTAGCTAATTCAAGATAATATCGAATATCAATTTATTTTTATTTAACTTTAGATGGCAATTCTAATCACATATGAATGAATGTGAATATGCCAATAAAAGTGGTTAACTGTCATTATTAAACAAATTTTCAGCTAATTCTCCTGTATATCAATTTATGCCCTCCTTTTTTTAAAATTATCTATTTTTTGTTTTCACATCACTCGTGCCATTGCGCTTTTGTTTTTGAATTACTCACATCGTCACGCGAGCGCAAAAACTATAAAATAATTTATTTTCTAAAGTATAGTCTATATTTATTTTTAAATAAGATATAATTCTAATTACATTTATTTATTTTACTTTATTTTTTGCGAACCTTGTATTTATTTATTTATTATTTTTTTTCTAAAGTATTGTTATTTTGTTTTAAAATTCTCATCTTTCTTTTTGTAGTTTTATTTTAAAATCCCATTTTCCCATGAAATAATATTTTATTCTATGTCCGCTCACGACGTAGTGTGCTCGTAAAATTCCGGGGTGTTACAATCTACTCACCTTAAATAAAATTTCGTCCTCAAAATTTGAGTTAGGTTAACTAGTGTTGTCAATCGATCTACATTTCCCCAAGACCCATCGCGTTTCCGCTGCGCTACTCTGATCCTACATATAGAATCCTTCCATGTTCTACCATATCATATTTCTCAAATTTATGAATATAACTAGGGTATTTATCCACCCATATTAGATTCATCGTCTTGGAATGATACCAAATGTGAATTTATTGCTTCTTTGAAAACATTCTCTGAAATTTAATTAAAATTTCCTCAAGTCTTTCACATAGCTGAACAAACCATAATGGCTACCACCTTCTAGCTTGAAACATCACATCTTCAATTGTCATTGGTGATCTTGGAATGATATATGTCCTATCTTCAGTGGAAGATTGTGAACGTAGCCTTCTTTCCAAGTTAACGCTGAAAAGCACAACCACTAACGTGATTTACTACAAAAAAACAATGATATTCTACCTAAGTATTTTAGCTTCCTATTTTACCCACCTATACCTTTTAGCGATTATTGTGCTGCTGTGACTCTAGATGCATTGTTTCTAAGTTCTCGCTTTGTTTCAGTTGTCTAGGAGTTTATGCTTCTAAGTCGGCAGTATTTCGTCTAATTCTGGGTACAAGAGTTTGAGTTATAATATTCAAAATAAGTAAACTACATACATAACAAATACTCACACAACAAACAAACAAACAATACACGCTAGCATAATGCAACCCTAAGCTTCTCTCTATGCTTCCAAGTCCATGTGCCCCATCCCACACTCGCCCTTCCACACAGACTTCCACCTAGAATTACACCCAAACAATTGCACAAGTGTCTTGATATCCATGGCTGCAACTATCCTACCATTTTTAAATGGGCCCTTGATTAAAAATAGTGCGATAGTACACCCACAGTCATGTTCTAAGGCTGACGCAAGACCCACCATACTTACCACCCCATCCCAATACAATACAGTGCGTACAAGTTCAGCCAAAGAAATCGATTACTCACCAATTATGATCCGTCATTCTCCAAATCCAGGATTCTTTCGTACCCCCAAATCCCTGTGCACCCGATCCTACATAGAGACTAGAGATACAGGCTCCTCACAAACTCGGGTCCCGACCAAACAAGTGTGCGTTCAAACATGTTATCAGTTTCTAGCCTATGCCCTAAAGTCTTTTAATTTATTTATGATCCACTATACTATAACACCCCAACCCTGGTATCTTTAAGCATTGGACACAACCACCATTCTGTTAATGGTGGGTTAAACCAAATGGCAGGCCTGGCCGGTGTTACTTTACAAGTGACACACACTTGACTTTCTTTCTATTTCAATTATTTCATGCCTTGATTTTATTTAACGGTACATAACTTAAATTCAAAGAATTAATAAGGCAATAATACAAGAAATA
Organism: Tinospora cordifolia; assembly: GCA_030144865.1. NCBI lineage: Eukaryota > Viridiplantae > Streptophyta > Magnoliopsida > Ranunculales > Menispermaceae > Tinospora > Tinospora cordifolia. Next base: position 10,471 of record JAJIYU010005906.1, on the reverse strand, counting down.
ACTGAAATTCATAAGCTCAATTAATAAAATAATATTGAGCACATAATTTGAACTTGAAGAAAATTATTACAGCGGAAGATTCAAAACTTGGGCAACATGCCCTTACATAGAAATTAAAAACTTTTTAAATAAAAGAACCTAACTAATTTTCATGGTCTTCATATAAATTCATTACTTGAAAAATAGAAAGAAGGGTGAGCACATAGCCCAATGGATCTTTCTAAACATCTAAATCATTATTTCAATTCAAACAAACCAAGCATATCAAACACTTTTGTACATTAGGCGATTCAAACAAATTTCTTGTTTATAGTTAACATTCGGACCGAAAGAGTTTAATCTCTGTGTTCTACATCGTAGGGAGAGAGAATGACAAACCGAAACTCAAACCCCAATATCTATGAAGTGGGATCACTCTTGGAAACCCAGTTCAAAATCATCAATGGTAAACTAGCAAGCCGGTCGGGGGGTGGAACACACACGATGACACTATGCAGTCCATCATTGCGTCGGTACGTGGATTGAATCATTATTTAATATTTTCTTAGTGATAAAACACACAATATCGGATTAAACCATCAATGCAACATATACAAAACATTAATCATTAAATATTTATTCATGGCACAATTCATGTATAACATGCATCAGTATTCTTAATTTCTAAACATGCATAACATGTATATTCATGGCACATCAAATAAATAAAGTATGCATATTAAAACATATATTCAATCAATCATCTTCAAAACATTATCACACATCTAAGACTTATTCAAATTAAAATAAAGAAGTTGAAGCTAGAAGTCACTTCCAACTTAAATGCGTCTCTCCTGCACACCTCTGAAATTCGGCAAAGTTTCGTTACTTCAAGGCTTCCAAACACTCAAGAACTCTCAAGAACTCTCAAGAACACTCAAGAACAGTTTAAGATTACTCTAGAACCGAGGGGATTGCTAAGAAGAAGGCTTAGAGAACAAGATGAAAATTCAACTCTTGTTTCTTAGGATGAGATGAATTGTAAGCATGGGGGGTGTTTATATATAGTTCAAAAGGGTAGAGAATGGCAAGTTTGGGGTGTCATCTTGTGGGAAACTTGCCAATTCATCAAAATTTCATGCGATTCAAGCATAGGAGATTAGCAAGTAATTTTTTGAAAATTTTTGGGAATTTTAGAAACTAATTTTTCAGATTTTTAAAGTATTTAATCGAATTTTTTTTCAAATTTTTTGGTTACTATTTTCGGTTTAATTGGAGCGTTGAATCACAGCCGTTGGATTATTCTCGATCGCATTACTTAGATCATGGTTAAGTTTTTCGGGTTAGTTGTGGATCGTTGGATCTTCTTCGAACACATCAACGCAAATGATCTGATCTGGACCGCTAGATTTCATTGAACCCAGCACGATCATCAAGGCATCTAAGATCTTCACCGTCTGATGAGCCTCGAGTATAGCACACGTTCGCGATCACCGTAACGCGACATTGATTTGGACGCTCGGATCGTCCTCGGGCGTAGTATGCGGATCTCGTTCGTGATTAACGAAACACTGTAGTACCCTAAAAGTCTATAAGACCTCCACGTCGCTAATGAACAAATATATTGGAATAACAAACTTAGTAAAAGAATAAAAATGGCCAAAATGTCCAAAAACTATGTATTATAAGTATAAATAAGTGTAAGAGTGATACCAATCCGAGAAGCACGAGAAATGGCGAAGAAAGACACTAAACACAAGAAATTTCATTTTGGTGACCGTAGTCGGTCCTATAGTGACTGCAGTCATTGCATAAAAAACCTAGAAAAGAAAGGGAAAATACATCATTCTGGTGACCGCGGTCATTGCGAGAGAAACCATAAACGAATAGGGAAGTGTGTACTGGTGACCCTGGTCCGTATCTGAGTGACCGCGGTAATCACGTGAAAAACCCAGAAATGAACATTGCACACCAGTTTGTCCACCGCAGTAATTACAAAGTGACCGCAGTAGTTGCACAGTAACCGCGGTAATTCGTCGATTTCTATATAAATGAACATGCGCAGAAAACCCTAGATCTGGATTTTTCCATCGCAAACCACTAATTTTTCTCTCTAGCTCTCATCTAACTTGTTTACTTCATTTCTTAAGTGTTCTCTTGAGTTCTAAGGGTGGTTTGAACTCCTTCAAACCATTCTCCATTGTTTTCAAGCTCAGATCCGCCAAGAACAACATCGACAAGGGTGGATTCGGGTTGAAGCAAGCTTGGAAAGGGTTTTGTGCTAAGGTAAATCTCGAAACCCCCTTGAGATCTTGTTTTCTTAGCTTTCTAAATCGCTTTTTCTCAGATGTAGTTCATTTTTCCTTGAGTTAATGCGTGATTTAAACTCAATGACCAAGGGTTAAGGTGTTAAGCACATGTTGCCGACCCCGACGATTGCGGCAATGCAAAGCATTGCCGCAATAATGTGACATGCACTAGTGTCTCTCGTTTTGTACTGATTTTGGGTGCATTTGAAACATATGCGCCAAGAACACAAACCTTAGGGTTTTGGTTGTGCCATGAATGCCTTCGACTCACATATTCCCATTGTTTAAAAACCCTATAGATTGATAATCTGAGGCGTGCACAGCAAGGAGAAAGGCGCCAGATTGAAGAGTACTAAGGTGGGTGTGATTTTCTTACTCCCTAGCCTTATCCAAATTTTGAATGCTTCACATGATGTTTCTTAGCTTAAGATTTTTTTAGAAACATGCTATGACTTGCTTGATTGACCTTGTTTGGGTTTGACTTGGTGTATGTCCTTAATGTATGGTTGCTTGTACCATAACATGCTACATAGAGATTTCTATGAGATGATTTCCATGAATGGCTAAACACATCTATTTTGATTTACTTTGAATGTTACATTAATGATCACGTGTGACTTGGAATGACATGTATGACTAAAGAACATTAAATTAAGATTAATAAATCCACGGACTGGCACGGTGACCGGCCTTAGGGTGTCATCGTGGGTGTCCCTACCCGAACTGACTGCAACAGTTGATTGTAACACCCGAACCCCTGTATCTTTAAGCATTGGACACGACAACCATTCTCTTGACGGTGGGCTAAACCAAACAGCGGGCCGGGCCGGTGTTACTTTACAAGTGACACACACTTGACTTTCTATTTCAATTATTTTATGCCCTAATTGTATTTAACAGAACATAACTTAAATTTAAGAATTTAATAAGGCAATAGTAAAAGTAATAACTGAAATTCATAAACTCAATTAATTAAATAAAATTGAGTACATAATTTGAATAAAAAAAAATTTATTACGGCAGAAGTCTTAAAACTTGGGCAACATGCCCTTACATAAAAAATTAGAAACCTTTAAAAACAACTTTTTAAATAAAAGAACCTAACTAATTTTCATGGTCTTCATGTAAATCAAATACCTGAAAAATAGAAGGAAGGGTGAGCACATAGCTTAGTGGATCTTTCTAAACATCTAAACCATTATTTCAATTCAAACAAACCAAACATATCAAACACTTTTGTACATTAGGCAATTCAAACAATTTCTTGTTTATGGTTGACATTCGGACCGAAAGAGTTTAATCTCTGTGTTCCACATCGTTGGGAGAGAGAATCATTTTTGAAAACTCAAACCCCATATCTATCAAGTGGGATCACTCTTGGAAACCCAGTTTAAAATCGTCAATGGTAAACCGGCAAGCCGGGTTGGGGGGTGGAACACACACGATGACGTCTGTCCCCGCGCCTATCATCGCGCTGGTACGTGGATTGAGTCATTATTTAATCTTTTCTTATTGATAAAACACACAATATCCGATTAAACCATCGACATAACATATACATAACATGAAACATTAAATATTTATTCATGGCACAATTCATATATAACATGCATCAATATTCTTAATTTCTAAACATGCATAACATGTATATTCATGGCACATCAAATAAATAAAAGCATGCATATTAAAACATATATTCAATCAATCATCTTCAAAAAATCTTCACACATGCAAGACTTATTCAAATTAAAATAAAGAAGTAGAAGTTAGTAGTCACTTCCACCTTAAATACATCCCTTCTGTACGCCTCTGAAATTCGACAAAGTTTCGTTACTTCAAGGCTTCCAACAACTCAAGAACTCTCAAGAATACTCAAGAACGCTCAAGAATAGTTTAAGATCACTCAGGAACTAAGGGAATTGCGAAGAAGAAGGCTAGAGAGATTCAAGAGGGACTAGTATGCTCTTGATTTGGGATGAACACAATGTGAGCATTAGGGGTCCTTTATATAGAGTTCAAAATGGTGTAAAATGGTAAGTTTTGGTGTTTTCTTTGTAGGAAACTTGCCAATAATTCAAATTTTCGTGCCCCCCAAGAATAGGAAAATAGCAAGTGAGTTTGGAATTTGGAAACACAATTTTTCAGATTTTTTTGGAATTTTTTTCGGATTTAATCGGTTATTAATCGGAGCATTAAATCTGGACCGTTGGATTTTTCTCGATCACTGCATCAGATCACGATTTAGGATTTTCGGGTTAGCTGTGGATCGTTGGATCATTCTCAAACACGTCAATTCAGATGATCTAATCTGGACCGATAGATTTCCTCGAACGCAGCACGATCATTAGGCGTCTAAGATCTTCACCATCGGATTAGCCTCGAGCACAACTCATGTTCGCGATCATCAAATCCGATCCGTCCGATCGTCCTCGAGCACAATACGCAGATCTGGTTTGCGATTAACGAAACGCATCTGGGCCGTTGGATCGTGCGAACTTAATCTTGGACCGTTGATCAACCTCGAGTGATGCATTGCTGCACAATCGATCGAAGACGTTTCGAATCTGGGCCATCCGATTTTCCTCGAGCACAGCACTGTTCGCGATTGATTCCTGCGGCTTTGATCTGCACCGTTGGATGGATCTCGAGTACCATACCGATCTTGATCACTGATCTGGGCCGCACGATGATCCTCGAATGCAATGTCATTCTTGATCAAATGAGATGCATCCGAACCGTTAGATCAGCTTGATCATTCTGGGCCGTTGGACCTTATTGATTCGGTGCTCCTGGGTGCCATTTTGGACTTCAATCTCATTCGTTGGATTTTACAGATTCATTTTGAACCGTTAGATGTAGTTTCTAATACCGTTAGATGCAATTGCTATTATCCGAAATTTTGCCAATTAGACACTTCTTAATTGATAAAAACTTAATTTTCTTATATATTCCTTTCTATTTTGATGATTTGCTAATATTTTTTCCTTTCTAATTATTTAATATTACATTTATTTGATATTTTTCTATTTCCTTAATATTTTTAATGCTAATAATTAAATAATCTATATTTTTTATTTTCATGTATTTTTATTTATTTCATATTTCATTTTTAAATAATAATTTATGTAATTATACACTAATATTTACATAATGTTTTATTTATTTTTAATAAATACATGTACACTACATTTTTATTTAATTATATAAATTTTTCTATGTGCATATTCCCATAATATGTAGTATTAACATTTATTATGCTAACACACACCTTATTCATACACATATTAGCCAATATGTGTATATACTTTATTTCTATTTATTTCTTAAGCAACTCCTTAAATTTCATAATTAATTCTACTAAATTAAAATTTTCATTTAATTATCAAATTAAGGTCTTATTTGCTTAATTTTTACTATATCTCTAATATATTTTATTTTTTATGTGTCAACCCACAATTTGCACCCAAAATTTTATTAAAATCTTTGAAATTAATTTATATAACTTATTGTATTTATTTGACAAAATTCTGGGGTATTACAGGACTTCCATCCTTGGATCGTGGTCCCAAAGGTAACTGTAATACCTAAAATTTTAGTAACGTAATAATTGTAATACCTGAAATTTTAGTGACGTAATAACCGAAATTTGAATTTAAAACACATATATGTATATATTTATATATAAATACATATATGTATATTTGTCATTGGTATGCAATTAATTAGTTAGCATAGAAGTATACAGGAATATACGATGATTAATATTAGACATATAGAATTGTTGGGTAATTATATGTTTCTCTATTTGAATAAAAAAATAGTATTTTAGTATGATATTAATATAGAAAAGTATGTGTATAAAATATTAATTAGATGCACTCATGAAAATAATATTTCGTTTAGTATGATGGTAACATACATAGAAAAGTATATGTGTAAAGGAAATGCATTCATGAATGAAATATCTCATTTGGTGAGATGTTAAAGTGGGCATATGTAGGAAGTGATAATCCCACATTGGAAAGATACTATACAAACCCCCCTACTCCACCCATTTCATTCATCCCAAAGACAAGAGTTGAAAATTCCTCTTACTTTCTCTCTTTGCCTCCTTCTTGGCAACCTTAGTTCTAGTTCTTCTTTGCTTGAGCTATTCTGAATAGTTCGCGAAGTAGTAGCCACGAAGTGCTACAAATAATTTAGGACGCGATCTCGAGGTGAGTTTCTTTCCTTTCTTTTAATTTATTATTTTGGCTTAGATAATGCTTACTTGTTTGGTTAGCTTGATCTTTTATGTTTTTATTCTTGTTTTTTGCATTTATGTCATTCAATCATCATGTTGCATGACCAAGAGAGTATGCTCTGTAGTTGCGTCTTGTACGATCTTCTACATCAGAAATCGAAAGTCGTTTTCTTATTTGAGAGAGTATGCTCTGTAGTTGTGTCTCGTATGATCTTCTACATCAGAAATCAAAAATTTGTGTTTCTATTGATTTATCATGTTATACTGTGTCATGTTCAATTACTGTTGAAATATTTATCTACTATGTTCTTGCACACAAAAGTCATATTAAATGAGATTTCAACCACGTACCGGTATGGGGGACTTTCTGTGTTCCATGTAGAATTGGAACTAGCCATCAATACTGACACCAACATGGAATGGGTTTAAAGAATGATCCCACTGGAAATGTGTTTGAGTTTCAGAATTGATCTCTCTCCCTAGATCTGGAGCACTGAGGGTATTCCCGTTCGGTCAAAATTACGACTGAATTAATATATTGGTTGAATCGAATTAATCTCTAGAAGTGTTTGATCTACTTGCATTGTCTGGTTGGAATAATGGATTAAATAGATGGAATGATTCACTGAGATTTTTAGCTCACCCCCGTATTTTTCACAACAGAAAATTAATTAGTTTGTGAGGAGATTTACCCATTGAAAGTTTTTATTTATTTCAATGTAGGGCACATCGGCCCAAGTGAAATCATGTATTTTCAGCTTTAAATTTATTTTTCGCTGTAATGGATTATTGTACTCGGAATTGTCGAATGAATAAACGAAGAATTTTATTTACCATGATATCATTTTGTACATAGAAACCCTATTGCATTTGGGTCTAAGAAGGAGAAAATGTAGCACGGGTTCGTCTCTTGGGGATCCCAAGATTTTTGATCAAAGAAAGTTGAACTGTCAGATGACGTGGAAGATGGGACTTGGGAGGCGGGGTGTTACAGTAACCGGCCCTCGGGCATTAACGCTGGACCACGCAGGGGATACTGAGGGTTATGCACTGTTTTAGTCTTAGATGATAACAAAACAAGAAATTGTGTGAAACTCCTAATGAAATGAAAGCGATTGCATGTTTTGTATTTTGGTTTGTATAATGCTAATGATGTATAGGGATGATCCACTGGGCTCTCGAGCTCACCCCACTTTTCTATTACAAATGATCATTGACACCGTAGGAGTAGGCCAGCACACCGGCTGTCTTTTTGGTTAGTGACCTCACTGGGAGGTTGTTACAATTTTTGTTCAATTTTATTTGAGTTTATCATTGTACCATTTTGTTGTAAATAATGTTTAAGTGTTTAAATTGAATTGGGCACGTGCCCCTTTATCTTTGAACCGTTTCACATGTAAATTGAGTATTTTGGAACTTAGGCCCATTGGGTCATCTTTTATCTTCACACCATGTTTTGAAAATGAATTCGAAATGTTATTCCGCTGCAAAGTATTTCACTTGTCAAATATGAATTCAACATGGATTTATGACTGAATTGAATTCTGCTGCATGCATTTTTTTTATGAATTTCACGTCTACTGAAAGGAACCATTATTTTGGTGGCCATTGTATATTTTGATAACCTACTAAAAAGAAAGGTATGAAACTTGAGATTGAAAAAGAAAGGAAATCGAACCACGTGGCTTCTGGCTCTCGGTGAACGACCAGATGACACGGCATCTCCCGCCAAACGAACGAACAGGCGCGTGCCATCTCCACGCGCAGCCTCAGAGACGGATCGTCGTAACAGAGACAGAGACGGATGTTGGGAGCCGGTATGTCACAAACACGTCTGGTCCGTCAAATTGAGCGAACTAATCGTGGGCCGTTGATCAACCTCGAGTGAAGCATTGGTTCGCGATCATTCGAAGACTTCTCGAATCTGGGCCATTCGATTATCCTGGAACGCAGCATCATTCGCGATCAATCCATGCGGCTTTGATCTCCGTCGTCAGATGCACCTTGACCGCAGCATTGGGTGATCATCTTACCGTGAGCATGAATCCTGGCCATTGGATGATCATCGATTGTCGTGTTCGGATTTGGTTCGCGATCTCATCCGTTAGATCAGGCTGATTATTTTTGGGCCGTTGGATTTCAATGATTCGATGCTCCTAGGCGCTGTTTTGGGCTTCGATTTCATTCGTTAGATTTTGCTGATTTGTTTTGAACCGTTGGATGCAGTTTCTAATTACCAATTTGCTTTCTAATAATGTTATTATCTGAATTTTGCTAATTAGACACATTTTAATTGTTGAATGATTTTTTTGCATATTCCCTTCTATTTTATGGTCTTACTAATATTTTTTCCTTTCTAATTATTTAATATTACATTTATTAGATAGTTTTCTATTTCTTTAATATCTTTAAGGCCAACAATTAAATAATCTACATTTTTCATTTCCATATATATATTTTTTATTTCATATTTCAATTTTCGATGATAATTTATGTAATTATAAATTAATATTTATACAATGTTTTATTTATACACGTATACTACATTTTTATTTAATTATATAAATTTTTTCTATATACATATTTCTATAATATGTAGTATTAACATTTATTATGCTAACACACACATTATTCATACCCACATTAACTTATATATATATATATACTTTATTTCTTTTTTTTTTCTTAAGCAACTCTTTTAATTTGACATTTTTATTTAAATATCTAATTAAGGTCTTATTTGCCTATTTTATTTTACATCTAAATATTTTATAGTAAATCATTTAATTTAATTATATTAATATCAAATGATTGATTTTTTTTGAAATTTTTATTTACATTCTAATAATTTTACCACTAAACATTTTAAATATATTTATTTTATTTAACAACAATAACAAATATCTTCAATAAATGAATCTATAGTTCAATTGCTTGGATTTCACTTACAATTGGGTTCGGTTCTCGGCAGCTGCATCCTTTTATCGACACTATGATTTATTTATTTTTTCTCTTCATAAGATAAGGATATTTTATCTTTGCACGGAATATTTGTTTGTGGAAAAAGAAATCTTACATTGCTCCAAACAAAAAAAATTAATAAAAAAACACAGAAAAGGCACACACCCGACGAAACTACATTCATCAAAGTTGTTCTTCATTCTACCCGTGCCCAAGGAACCTCCCCCGATGTGGGTCAATTTTTTTATTGTTTATTGAATTTGTTTTCATTAATGGTAATTTAACATTAATAGAAATAAATTCATATACCACAAAATCTCACATATATTGGGATTTTAAGGAATAGGAAAATGATTAAACTTTAAAATTATATTTTAGAATAAATATTTGGCATATCATAAAAATATTATGGGGACATAAAACTCTAAAATTACTTTCATACAACATATAAAATACAAATATAGAGACTAAAAATGCCACACCCCGACCCCCGGACCGGATGTCGTGTTTGTCAATCTCTGGCCTCGTCGTCGGGCGTCGCGCGGCTCCAAGCTCGGCGCGTGGTCCGCCGAGGCCTCGGGCGTGCGACAGATGTCGTCAGTCTATCTTCGTACCTCTATACACGAGGTTTAAATCATTTCTTTGATTTCAAATATTCATTTTAGTCATGCTTCACTAAGCAATTGATTTCAAATCAAATTCACCGGATGTTGAAAATCATATTTATACTGAAAATCAAGATAATAGTAGCGGAAGCACTTTTCAGATCAAATCTTTCTAAATCATTGAACACTGTTTAACATACTATATCTAAAAATCATCAGCTTATCAATCAAAATAAAGCAGTGTTCAAGATGATAAAACAGTTCTGTATATACATATACAAAAATATGATACATGGCCCTCTGGCCCAAGTTCAAACATACATCGTAAAAACTGTACAAAAACAGAGAGACAGTTTAACAAAAATCACTCTCTC